>JAGTTH010005558.1:0-153623 GCA_022606485.1 Agraylea sexmaculata
AAAGGATAGAAGCTTAAATAATCAATGAAAAATACACACCATCTTTTTTCTCCACTTGTGTAGTTACCATTTCAATATTTGTGTTTAATCTTTGAAGGTCGTCTTCTGAATTTGCAGAGTATTTACAGATTTCTTCTTCAGGTATAAAATTAACTTCTTCTGTAGGAGAATTTATTTCACAGGGATGACTATCAGAATTGTCCAATGTTAGAGTACAAACTTCCGTTTGAGGTATATACTCGGGAGGATCGAGGGGGGGAATTGTCTCTTGTCGAGATGGAGAACTGAGGCGAGAGGTACACTCTTCTGAATCGGGACAGTCGGCCGATGAAGGAGACGGTAGCTGCAAAGGATCCGGACCGACATCTGGGCACCCACTGGAATAAGCGTCCGGCACATCTGCATCCACATAATGGGGCGGGGAAGGAGGACGAGGGCGCTCTTCTTCGGCTCTCGCACTAGCCCTCGTCACGGCGCCGACTGTCCTGACCCTCCGAGGTGCTTCCGGTGTGGGCTCCCTCTTCCTGCGTCTCACAGGAGGACTCCGCTCGGCCACTTCAAGTGAAGGGAGCGTAGGAGCTGCGGCAGCCCTTTCTCCCCAGACCGGTTCGAAGTGTTTCAGCTTCCAAGGGTCAAGCTTGGCCCTGTCCCTGTCGGCTTCTTGTCTCAGCCTCTGTTGGTTCTCGGGGGTGAACTCTCCATCCGCGAGGGCGTCTTGCCAGTCGAGGCAGGCCCTGGCAAAGAACTCGTTGTTGAGGGAAGAAGCCGGCAGTGCCAGTTCGAGGCGGGGCCTGTCCGCGGCCGGCAGCAGCAAGGCCAGCTTAGCCCTGTAGAGGGGCGGCAGCCAGTGCCAGGTGCGCTCATTCAGCAGACTCCTCAGGTTGGCTCCGGCCAGGATGGAGTCAGGAGTCTCCAGATCAATCCGGCCTTGCTCACTCTGGCGCAGTTGCTCAGCCGGGGACACCTTGCTCCTGCGCCCTCCCGCCCCCGTGCTCCTCCTGACCCTGGACTTGACGCTCCACCCGGGGATGCTGGCCAGCACGTCTCTCATGGTGGGGCCTTGCGTGCTCGCTAAGGGCGGAGGGTTCGGGGCAGGAGGAGGCGGGAGAGGCTTCACCGTGATGCGGGGCGGAGGTCTTGCCGGAGTGATTCGACTTCGTTTTCTTCTTTTCTCTGTCCTTCTTCGCCTGCTCCTCTCTTTGGTAGGAGGCGGGGCTAAGGCTGGCGGAGGAGAAGGAGACAGGCGGTGAGGAGAGTTCAGTTGCAGGCCGTCCGCGCTGATGTGTGGTCCTGGCCCTTCCTGGTCCTCACACCCCGGAGACAGTCTGCTGTTGCTGTGCTGGGGCGACACTGGAGAACAGGCAGGGGCAGGACTCGGGCCTTCTGGCTGCTCCAGGCTCTCCTGACTGAGGGGCGCTAGCTGGAGCTGCTCCTCGTAGTGGTCCATGGTGAGGGGGCGTGGCCTAGTGGGTGGCGGGGTGGCGGGGCCGCGGGACTGCACGCCTGACGTTTAGTGGCGCTGACCAGTGACAGCGCCGAGGGACGGTGATGGCCAGTGGCGGCCGGTGATACACGTCATTGGATCTGCATTCAATATGCCAATTATATTTTACGAAATCCCAAACAATTGTTCAAATACAACATCTTTATTGAAATTTTAAATGAAAATAATTTGATATAATTATCATTAGTCACAAGCATCAGTTATAATTTTCATAAAAAACCGTTGTTGTTAGAATGCATAAATGATGTTTGTGTTGATATGGAGATTGCAAATTGTCAAGAGTTGGAAGCCGGACTGTGATAGAGTGTGAAGAGTTGTGATGGGAAGGCGTGGCTTGTGCGGCGTGTGTGAGGGCGTGGCTAGCGGCGCCTGCAGCAGCTGCCTCTCCGTGTTGTACTGCAGCAAGGATCACCAAGAGCAAGACTGGCGCAAGTCTCATCGCCGAACCTGCCGAGTCTTATCGTCCTTCAGTCCTCTTCCTTCAGCAGACTTCACAGAATCTAGACTCCAATTAAAAAGTTTCATGGAAAATAAGTTAGGTAGAACATTGACTCACAGTGAAAATCAGGTTTGAAATTACAGATTGAATGATTTGATCATTTTAATTACGATTGATATAATATTCAAATTCTTTTCCAGTTGTGGATGTTTCCTCGTTGCTGTGCTTACTGTCGCAACTTTAACGTCCCACCTGACGCTGTAGAATGTAAGAATTGTTCTTCCGTATTATATTGTGATGAAAAACACAGAATTCTCAATGGAAATTCTCATTCCGAGATCTGTTCCAGTCTTAAATTGCAACTAGATTTTCGGATAGCACTTGCTAACGGTGACAATCTCATGATTTTATATAAGATATATATATATTAATATCTATGGGTATTTTAGGCCAGTTAAAATGTACTCATGGCGATGTACACAACATTTCAAATAATTTGCATCATATTTTTGAACCCAGCAGAGTAACTGATATCGAAAGTATCAACCGAACACATAATCTATCTCACGTGGCTACAATCCTCCATGTACTAGAACTTTCAAAATTACTCACAGGCTCCATCATCTCTGACTCGGAATTAATCATTCACATCATCGGAGCCTCTTCGGAATTCTTCAATTTGAATAGGTTGAAATTTCTTAAATAATGTCACTGTTTAAATATACAACTGTACATATTGCTTTTTGTAGGTATTTTTGTGAAATACTGTTTCATGCCATTCATAATTTGACAACTCTTAAAATTAATTTCATCGGTCCCGAATCTCAACCTTCGATGGAAGACGTATGGGAATTTTGTGATATGTGTGAAACTAAAAAGGCTACAATTATATTCAATCAGAGTAAAATGCTATATGGAGATTATTACGATTCAAAAGATTATGAACAGCCGACTTTAAAATTAATATTCAACTGTGGGTTTACGGAAGGTTACGGATCCGATAGCTATTTATGGAAAGATAGCCTGCCTTACTTATTAAAAGACGACTCACCTTTGGCATTTACATCATACACTCACGAAGAAGCTGTTGAAGATTTAAATATTATTGATAGAGCTGTTTGTGGTGAATTGAATATTGTAGTGAAGAGTAAAACCAATCCATTTAAAAGTTTTTTACCTATCAGAGACTGGGTCGATGTGGACAAAATCTATTTCAATAATAATTATTTCTCCATTGTTCAAAGATAATTCCTTTTATTTACATCTTTTCAAATCATTCCATTTGTCGATAAAATTTATTTACAATCATTTATTGTCTGTGAGTATGTATTATATTTAGTTATAATATTAAAAAAAAAAAAATCTTAATCATTGTATTTATATTTCACAAAAGAAATGCAACATTCAATGGCTTGACTAATATTAGAAAACATTTATATTATTTACAATTATAACATACTTATCGGTAACAAATCTTTGGATATAAATACAAATTACATAATAATATACATATTTAAATACAACCTGATGTTGTTTGGTTTATATTTTAACTGGGTGTTTTCTTATTCCACTTTAGCACCAGTATTGGGAACCACGTATAATACTTCCATATCAGTATCTTGCTGAGGTAAATTATCAGCGTGCATATTTTCATCATATATAATTATTTTTTCATTCGGTTGGTGATTGTTTGACTCAGTTTTGTCCTTCAAAAACTCTGCTTCGATTTCAAAATCATCAAAGTTAGCGTAAAATTCAGGTGTTAGATATTTCTGAATATTGAAATGAGACTTGATATGGTCTCTTAGGAATTGAGATGGTGGTGCAGAGAACTTGCAGTAAGGACAGTCGTTGATACCGTTGATGAATGACCTCTCGTCGTGGCGGCGGGAGTGATTTTCCAGAGAATCGCGTCGATTAATACTATATGGACATGTTGAGCATCGGAATATCCTTCTTTCATCACCGGTTTGTTCTTTGGCATTAAGAGCGTTAGGCTTCATTCTATGAAGAAGTTTCAAAGTTTGCTGATCACTAGCCGAGAGCTTGGAGAAATCTTTATTAAATGGTTTAGGGATCGTTTTTACTGCCATTGGAGATTCAGTTACAGTGTTTGGAGTTTGTTCATCTGTTGATCTTCGTGCTGATTGAGCGTCTGCATTCATTTGATGCTTTCTCATATGTTGTACGTAGTTTGCATAATACTTAACAGAGTAATCACATATTTCACACTTATATCTCTGTTTCGAGCCATGCAGTGTTAAATGTATTTTGTATTGATCTCTCTTTTCAAAAGCCGATGGACATTTGTGACATTTATATTTCTTTTCTTTTTGTCTTCCATTTTTCAAATATGTAGGGTACACAAAGTCTGGATTGCCATGCATCAAAAGACCAAATTGAGGATCGGCTTGTAACACTGGTGGCAAAGGATCATTGGGACGTGTGACTAATTGTTCAGTCAATGCACGCTTTTCGACTTCGGTTTTGTGTTGAAAGAGGTCAGTGCCGGAGAGGGGTATACTTTTAACAATGTTCTCTTCAGTATGGTCAGATTCAGCATCTGGATTTTTACTTCTTTCGTGCATTCCTTCATGTTTTACTAAATTGCCTATAGTTTTGACTGAATAATTACACTGTTTGCATTTAAACCTTCCGTTCCCTCCATGTAGACTTTGGTGGTATTGCAACGCCGATGCCTTAACAAACTTTGCTGGACATTCAATACAATCATAGGATTTTGGCGGTCCCTTTCCGATTATTTCACTATTCATCTTTTGTACTATTTCATTGCCGTCACTGCAATTCACAACCACAACCCACACAGGCTCATCTGAATTCATTCCAGAGACGGCCAGCAAAACTTTTGGTTGATTGAATTTTTCATGTGTGACATGTGAGGATTGTAAAGTCTTTGTTTTTTCTTGATATTCACTCGAGTGTACAGTACTATGTGACATTAAATGGGAATGTTGTCTAGCGGTATAAGAGCAAACTTTACATTGATATGGTAATCTGACGATGTGAAATTTCATATGAATGTGCAACTCCTTTTCATATAAAAATCGAGCCGGACAGTATTTGCAGAAACATAAAATTTTGCCTGGTGATTTTGGCTCAGCCTTTTTCGGTTCACTTATTTTTTCCTCGCTGGGCATCTTTATAGTGTCATGACACCCTTCCATCTTTTTAATTTCCATAATTTGGTCTTCGTCACTTCGCGATGAATTAACAGGGCACACAATCTTGGCATAATTAGCTCTGTGAACTTTAGAATGAGAGAACAGAATATCTGCGCTGTTACAAATATAAGAGCACTCACTGCACTGCACTATATTTTCATCTATCATATTCTTGACCCCGTGCATCTGCTCGTGATCTTGTATATTATTTTTTCTCAATTGAACGTATGGACAGTGTCGGCATTTGAACATTTTTTGATAGTCGCCCTCGAAATTCACCCACACTTGTTGAATATCATTGGCGTCTTTGAAAATTCCGTGCACCTTCATATGCTGATGTAATAAATGTCTTTTGGTAACTTGATAATTGCAAATTTCACATTTAAACGGTGCATCGTTATCTGTTTTATGAAATTGTTCGTGGTACATGAATTGCGATTTGCTATTACTTTCATATGGGCATTCTGAGCATTTGTATCTTTTTAACTGTTGAATCAAAGAAACATCAGCTAATGGTGTTGGGACAGCTTTCTGATGATTTTGAGGTACTAATTTGTTCGGTTGGAATTCCATATGTAACTGAAGATGTTGAACGAGTTCTGACTCAGATTTGACATAGAATGAACAGATAAAACATTTATATATAGCATCTGAACAAATTGTATGTTGTTTGCAATGGTTATCATATTCTGATTTATCTGAGTTTACAAATGGGCATTTAGAACATTTGAAATCTTTCAAAGGCACATTCACATTTTCATTTGTCAAACTCGGCTCTTCTTTTTTTGCTAGAATAACTTTCACTTCACCATTGTGCTTCAATCGGCAGTGACGCTAAAAAAATATTTTGAAAATTAATGAGTATTTAATTAAACATTAAACAATACATACCTGAATAACATGCTTCCAATTTGAGGATTGATTGCAATGCCCGCACCGATATGAAACTCCCGAAGATGGATCAGATGAATTCTCATCATCAGAAATATCATCTATATCTTGCTCCACAAACTGATTATGGGATGCATTCGTCTTTGCATGCTTCAATAATGCATCTTTATCTGGATTTCTGAAAATAAATTTAATTTAATAAATATTTTTTATGATAAATTTTATATTCAATATATTGTATCTACCTATAAAAGCATTTTTTACATTTCCAAATAGTATTTGTTGTTTTTTCTGTGTCGTCATTTTGGTACTCGGGGTTTTCTCCGTCTTTTTTACTTGTTATTAATATATCATTAAGAGAATCTTGACTTTCGTCTATTACAGACATTGGGAAGTCCACTGGGTCGACTTGTTTATCATTATCTACTTTGAGAACACTAACATCACCCGAATTACTCTTGGTCTCGTCAAGATTTTCAGTTGTTTTCATAATTGTTATGTACTTGTTGTATTTACTGTAATTACGTCGTCCAGTTTCATCTGTCATCAAAACTTTAGCTTTGCAATGATTTGGATCTTTAACTGATTTTAAACGAATATGTTTTGTAATATCCCATCTCCAATTAGAACGATACGAACACAACGAACACTCGAAGGGTTTCTTATTAAGGTGACCGACAATATGCACATGGAAACGTGATGCAGTTGATGACCAAAACGGACAGTGAGGGCATTTAAATACATTTTTTTCCCCCACATCAGACGATTTAACAGAACCTTCCATATTTTCAATAGCAGGCTTAGGAATATTTTCATCAAATCGAACTGCATTTTTAGAATTGAAAGAACTGTTTTCATACATTACGGAATTTGACTGATGTAGCATCGAATTCCACACAAAAACAACATTCTCCATGGGATGTGGTACCTTTGGATCATCAATTGAAGCTTCCTCTTCAGTTTCTGGGTTTAAAGGAACTTCTACTTTATCTATTTTGCAAACTGGGGATTCCCTATCCTTTGAAGCTAATGGACAAGATTGAATATGTAAGATTAAATCTGAACTTGATTTACATCTATGTCGACAATGTTGGCAACGAGTGGAACCTAAACTGGCCGGTGCCGTCGAGAGAGATTTATTTTCTTGCAAAGAACACATCTTTTCATGTGCCGAATATTCCGACAAGCATTTCGAAGTGTATCCACAGTCTTTACAGGAAAGATTTCCACCTTCAGCCGAAGTTGTCATCAATTTTTCTTTCAGTTTATCAAAAAATGATGCATTTTTTCTTTTGAATGATGATTTGGCAAGTGGTTGAGATGAATCATCGCTTTCATCTCTGGGTGATATATCAAATGATGCATTGTCAACACTATCGTCTATGGAATTCATTGATGTATTTGGTAACTCTTCCTGGAATCTGGGTATTTTCATTGGAATTGTTTCTGCAGTCTTTGGTTTGCTCAAAGTCACATTAATTTGTTGTTGTAAAGGTATTAAATTTGGTATTGGTCTCGGTGCTTTTTTGACTTTTTCTAATGATTGTTGTTCCCTTTTAGCAAAATATGTAGGATAAGACAACTTCTCTAACTCTGACAATGTCATCATCATGCTATTATCTGCTGGTTTATTGTATGTCATTTCAGTGTTCTCATGTCTATTTTTAGATTCCTTAGGGACAGTTGATTCACTGCGAGACTAAAACAAAGATAATATTCTATAGTATAAATAACATGCAATGTGTATTGCACATATAATAATATACTAACTTGAGTGGACTTTCGTTGTTTTGGGCGTGGAACCCGAGGAATATGATGATTCATCTCATGAACAGTCAAGCTTTGCTTGATGTCTGCTGTGAAATTGCATTCAATACAGTGATAAGCTCCGTTGCCTCCATGATTCTTCATGTGTCGCTCCAAATTCCACTTGTATGGAGTACGAAACTCACACAGCTCACATTTTATCATGGGCATGTTGTGATATTTCACATGTTTTGTAAAACGGGCTCTAATATGTGTGACATAATTACATTTTGTGCACGAAAAGAACCTGCATGAACATGAATCATTATAGTAGTTTAATAAATTATGTATTAAATATTTACTAATTAACAACCTGTGGAAGTGGTGTTCACGTTTTTTATGCTTTGCTAATTTGGCACGGGTTGTAGCTTTGAATCCACACACTGAACAATTCAAGTCTTCCTCACTAGAGTTGTTATCTTCCGCTAAGCTGCCAGATTCTGATGCTGGGATTAGTTTTATAGTTCCCTGCTGCAAGTTATCTTCAAACTCGTCCAGTTTCACTTCTACATCAATTAAAAAAACACATTTTAATACACTAGCTTTTCAAAAGAATAGTAATATATCAATTACCTGTCTCTTTTTCCTCTGCATGCACCATCTTGATATGTCTGACAAGTTTTTGAAAATGCTTCGAAGCATACAGACATTGTGGACAATCATATATCTTCACTTTCAATTGGTGGATATCACGCAAATGTGTCAGATGAGTTCTCGGATTTTGGGTGAAAAATGTGCAATGCGGACAAGTGTAGTTGCGTTTTATTTTACACTCCGGTAAAACCTCATCAGCGGAATCAAATTTTATATCATCCAGTCCTTTTTCCATCACTGTGTCCCGATATTTTTACTCGCATTAACCTGTGTGGAAAAATTCAAATTGATTATCTAATTTGATTCATGTTTAGAGTAATATAATTAAAACACACTATAATATCATATAATGTTAATCAATTGAAGATTATCAGTTCATTATAGTTTTTTTGTAAGAGATTTGTAATTATTCTGAAGATAGTTGATTATTATTAATGTAATATTGAAAGCATTACATTTTGGCAAAGAATGTATTGTATTGTCGGTGTTGAGTTTGTTGAGGGTTAAACAAGTTAGAGTGTTAGGGTGAGGGTGGACGTGCAGCACAGTCAGCAATAGTCCCCTGTCCCCCACAGCGTAGACGATGATGGTTGAGGGCATCGATCGTTGCTGCAAGAGGTGGACAGGTGGAGGGCGTAGGCCACAAAGGGCGGAGGCGCAGGCGCGGGATAACAGCCCCTCATAGACCCCTCCTACAAGGACTACCTGCCTCCGATGTCGACAGCAACCGTGGGCGACCTCGATGGCTGCAAATACCATCATCCGATAAAACTAAATATTTTATTTTACATCCAGGTTTTATTCATTTGTACGCGCGTCGATCATTCATTGCACTCATTGCACAATCCGTGCTTATATTTATTAAAACCAAATAATGAAGAGTAATCACAACTGTTTACGGATTTCAAATATAACATCTCCCAAATCCAGATTTTTTTAAATCGAATAAAAACAATGCCACATAATTACATGTAGTCTGATATTGATAAATACAATAAATCCATAGATATAAACATTAGATATCGCATTGCATATAAATGATTCGTGTAAACTCGTGTATTTTTGCACTCTTCTCTCCTATTCGATAAAGGCATAAGTGTGTCTCCCTCACTCAACACATTTATAGTGAGCCCTGAGAGTGCTCGTGACAATACTTTGGCGGCGGCCCTCTTGCATTAATAATATTGTAAACATGTTAAAGAAGTAGTGTTTGGTAAAAAGTGAGCCTAGATGTATTTGAGTGTATGTTTGAGTCCATATGACATGTAGTAACAATGCATTTACCCATTTTACTGTGAAATATAACTGAGGATATGAAGAGATATGTTTACAGTATAATGTTTACCAGGTAACTCACGTTTTTGGTCACTTGATCCACTTGAACTAACCACGCATTTAGCCACTCATGCGATATCTTATTTTTATATCTACGAATAAATCAAATTGTAGAGAAGCAACACAGAAGTGTTTCATTCGGCCGTATTATGTGTGTTATGCTTGTGATTCCTAGGCTTGCGTCGCCATAAACGTACACCGTACACCGTACACATAAGACGGTAATAGAGTTGCTTTGGTGTACTTTTGATCGTCTTTTTTAATAAGTGCCTCGCCCGAGGCTCAGACGAGGCATAAACTAACAAAAAAACGATTATAAGTGTAGCTAAGTAACTCTACTATCGTATTTACGGTGATGTATGCCTGGGAATCCATTACTTTGGTGAGTCGGACTAAAGCTAATAGTATTGGTGCGTATACGAATAGATGCACACACTCTAATTACACTATTATATTGACAACGGCCGTTAATCTCATAGATAATATTTTTTTTACTTATCAATGAACCACCACCGATATATTAGCAGGCCATACAACTAGATGTGTAAATATAAAGATGACGGACCAAGTAGACGAGTCTGAGTGATGCAATTAGTGTTGTTTGTGTCAAACTCATCTACTTGGTCCGCCATCTTGATATTTAAACATCTAGTTGTATGAACACGTTTTTTTAACCTTTTTAAAAATGTGTATTAAATATTTTGGAGCAGCTTTTCTACAATAATGTAATAAAAAGCAATTACCACAAAAAATGAAGCTATCTAGTTTGCAGATTAAGCCGTCGATATTTATTTTTCATACTTTTTGATAACAAATATAAAATAATTAGATGAATTTTAATATTATAACTTAAGAGAATCAGTACATATTTGAAAAAAAAAAGATTTAGGATGCTTTAGATAAACTTTATTACAATTAATAATAATATGTATTGTTTTCGTTACTTAAAAAAGACAGCAATTTTCATCATCGATCACGGGATTTTTTTTCGGTTTAGTTCCGATTCTAAGCCTTTTTTATTAGATTCGTTGTCATAAAAATATAACCATAATATGCGTTTTTGCATGGCTAGACGTAAATGACTCATAATGTTAATTTTAAGACGTTTTACTATATTTCTATTAATATTGCGTACAGTTTACAGGAAAAAGTCTCCATTTCAATCAATTGTGACCCTTTTTTTTAAATTACAAGGTCCGGTGTTTACATTATCAAGAAAATAAATAAATGCTAGCATATTTATGTATGTATGTGTTTAATTGTAAATAAGAGTTGTGACGCACTAAAACACACCCTCGTATTGTGTTGCGTTATATTGATTGAGATGCAATAACTTCATTAATCTATTCCCAGGTCGTTTTATTGACGTCATCGTGGAAATCCGTAGTTATTTTTCAATTTTCCAACGGATAGGATATACTCTCATCACACCGCCTCGCACTATAGTCTTGCGGTGTGACCAATTACGGCCTTTGGTTGATATAAGCGTGTGTAGAGTAGCTACTCTACACATTCGTGAAATAATGAACCTTCACAGTTGATCAGCGAGCGGGTTGTGTGGGTTGTGAGACCAGTGGCGTCTCGTGACAATTTATACCGGAGCAAAATTCGAAATATTCTAGATAATACACAAAAATATTCATCATCAAATTGTATTGATGGTTTAATATTTAGAGTGTGACCAATTACATATTTTTGTAATTGTTGAGTGAAAACAAACAAAAAATAACTCGCACATACAAGCTACTCGTATCATACTGTCAGAGTAGTTTGTTCAAATAGTGAGGAACGTAACTCTCGAGTTAATTATTGTACAAACTAATTGATTGCACCCAAAAATGACTCTGCAGTTAGTTAGCTTACTGTTGGGAGAAATAGACCACCAGCTCTATTTGTATACGCACCGCACGCACACACTCATTACATTTTTATATTGAATACGGAAGAAGGCTCCTAGTTAATTCTATTGAATGCGCTCCTCCAGTTAAATTCTTGGCTCGTCCCTCCATCTTAACCTAAGTCTACCCCGCCTTCTGTTAATTTACATGAAATCAGAGATAAGCTATGATAGATTAAACATAAAAAATGGTAGCAAGGCAAAGTAGTCTTTGTGGGTAGTCAGGGTAAAAAATATTTTTACAGTAAAACATGTAACAAATAGAGATGTGCATTAGTCAAACGAATATTAAACCTATTTGTGTATATCGCTCTAAGTGTAATGAAGCGATATAAAGACAGTAGTATAACGCTCGATTAAGCATAAAGTTGTTTCATTTCTTCATATTAGTGCATTAATAATAAATAGAATACTATTATACTCGTTTGACCTTCGCACATCACTGCGCTGACATATATCTGGACAGATTTATATATAAATATTTAGCCTCACTTTTTACCAAACACTACTTCTTTAACATGTTTACAATTTTATTGCGTTGTAATAATTATAAATGCATGAGGGCCGCCGCCAAAGTATTGTCACAACTACTCCCAGTGGTCACTATAAATGTGTTGAGTGAGGGAGACACTTATGCCTTTATCGAATAGGAGAGAAGCGTGCAACAATACACGGGTTGAGACGAATTATTTATATGCAATGCGATATCTAATGTTTATATCTATGTAAATATCACATTAGTAAGAAAGCGTAAGGCAATATGTAACAATATTTTTCTTTCCATGTTGAAAGCTATGTATGTCATGTTAAATCTAGATATAACACATCTCCGGACAGACTTATATAAATACATATCACATTAGTAAGGTATATTGCCATTACAATATGTAACCATACATCTCCTCCCATGCTCTAAATTATGTCATCTTCAATCTAAGTATAACATATCTCCGCCATCTACATTGCACACAATAGTAACTCGCATCATACGTTTAGGGCCGGTTTCTTCAAGTCGTGTTAAATCAGGAGCTCGTGTCACTCGGTGATTTACCCGTCAAATGCGTATTCAATGTAAGAGTGTGTTATTGAGTCGTCTGTGTACAAATATATTAGAGCTTGGTAGTATTGTTGTACATGCATACGCACCGCACGCACACACTCGCCTTAGTTGCATTTTTTTTCAAGATGTCATGGTGTCAAAGATGTGCCATCAAACAAATGTTTGAGTATCTATCTCTTTTCTGTATATGTATGCTTATAAAGATATTAGGGCCGGCCGGGCGCGAGTCACTCAAAATGCGTTTCTTCAAAATTTAGCTCGTGTTACAAATTGTCAAATCTTGACTCGCGATATCAGCGAGCTATAAGCAAAATCAAAACTCGTGCTATATTTTCCCCTCCATTCGATTGACACAGCTTGAAGAAACGGAATGTACAAATATGACTCGAAATTCATACGTCCAAAACCTTCTATACGTTACGAATATAGAAGACATAGATACGTCACCGCAAATATTATAGTAGAGTTACTTAGCTACACTTATGATCGTTTTTATGTTAGTTAATGCCTAGTCTGAGCCTCGGGCGAGGCACTAATTAAGAAAAAACCCGATCAAAAGTACAGCAAAACAGCTCTATTACCGTCTTTACGGCGACGCACGCGTAGGAATCCCCAGCTTAAGCGTTTCACGTAAAGTATATCGACAGATTTTTTCACATACGTTGTTTCTGCAAATACAACCTTGAAATTCGTCATTTTTATTTTATGTATATGTAGTTATTTAAAGTTTTGTGTAAATATCATAGAGCAATATTATAAAAGTAATCGTTGCAGAGCTCAAAAACATTTTACGACTTCATCGCGCCCATTTTGATTAGACAATGACATTTTTATTAAAATTTCACCCTCTTATCAGAGGATTGCCTATATTTTTAATAAAGAAAACCCATCAGTTTATGGAAACGTATTTTATGTTTCATACAGCATGTTCTCCAAGTGGTGCTATGCCTTCCTGATGGTACAATATCCAGCAAAGCAACTCAATTACCGTCTTTACGGCGACGCACGCCTAGGAATCACAAGCTTAAGAGTGTTTTAGTGAGTGGTGTGTGTACGGATAGACAATAATAAGATGTCAGAGATGCATATAAAGGAATAAATATGAATCGTTTGACCTTGGCACAAGTGTGCACGGCGAGCTTGTAATAGTGTGGGCGATGATGGTGTGATGATATGTGGGAGATAGTAGTGTAGGCCAGGCGGTGGTGGTTGGTGGCTGGCGGTGGTCCCTAGCAACGCAGGCAGGGCCCCGGAGCACTATTGATCCGCGCCGCCCCCGCCCTCGCTGTGCCCCGTCCGTGCTCTGCTCTGCTCTCTTCTGCTGGCCCTCCCATCTCCGCATCTCCACATCTCCACATCTCCATTGACCGCCAACTATATTTATCCGCACACCACACCTGCCCCAGCCATCGCTGCACTCTACAACTATTGCCCACCGATGCCGTGTCTCTTCACACAATATTCTTTATTACAATTAGTAGTATATTATTTTGACGAGGGGGGTGGCAAGAAGCAGCTGAGTGGCTAAATGCGTGTTTAGTTCAAGTGGATCAAGTGGCCAAAAACATGAATTACCTGGCAAACATTATACTGTAAACATCTCTCTTCAACTGGTGTTAAATCTCGAGCTAGTATGACGCGCCAAATGCGTTTCTTCAAGATGTAGCTCGTGCTACCAGCTGTCAAATCCTAGCTCGCCGATATTCAGATGTTATATTCCCCCCCTCCATTCGAGTGACATACAAAGCAACTCTATTACCGTCTTTACGGTGTACGTTTACGGCGACGCACGCCTAAGAATCCCAAGCTTAACACACATAATACGGCCGAATGAAACACTTCTACAGTTTGATTTATTCATAGATATTAACATCACTGCGCACGAGTGGCTAAATGCGTGTTTAGTTCAAGTGGATCAAGTGGCCAAAAACATGAGTTACCTGGCAAACATTATACTGTAAACATCTCTCTTCAACTGGTGTTAAATCTCGAGCTAGTATGACGCGCCAAATGCGTTTCTTCAAGATGTAGCTCGTGCTACCAGCTGTCAAATCCTAGCTCGCCGATATTCAGATGTTATATTCCCCCCCTCCATTCGAGTGACATACAAATCAACTCTATTACCGTCTTTACGGTGTACGTTTTCGGCGACGCACGCCTAAGAATCCCAAGCTTAACACACATAATACGGCCGAATGAAACACTTCTACAGTTTGATTTATTCATAGATATTAACATCACTGCGCATGAGTGGCTAAATGCGTGTTTAGTTCAAGTGGATCAAGTGGCCAAAAACATGAGTTACCTGGCAAACATTATACTGTAAACATCTCTCTTCAACTGGTGTTAAATCTCGAGCTAGTATGACGCGCCAAATGCGTTTCTTCAAGATGTAGCTCGTGCTACCAGCTGTCAAATCCTAGCTCGCCGATATTCAGATGTTATATTCCCCCCCTCCATTCGAGTGACATACAAATCAACTCTATTACCGTCTTTACGGTGTACGTTTTCGGCGACGCACGCCTAAGAATCCCAAGCTTAACACACATAATACGGCCGAATGAAACACTTCTACAGTTTGATTTATTCATAGATATTAACATCACTGCGCATGAGTGGCTAAATGCGTGTTTAGTTCAAGTGGATCAAGTGGCCAAAAACATGAGTTACCTGGCAAACATTATACTGTAAACATCTCTCTTCAACTGGTGTTAAATCTCGAGCTAGTATGACGCGCCAAATGCGTTTCTTCAAGATGTAGCTCGTGCTACCAGCTGTCAAATCCTAGCTCGCCGATATTCAGATGTTATATTCCCCCCCTCCATTCGAGTGACATACAAATCAACTCTATTACCGTCTTTACGGTGTACGTTTTCGGCGACGCACGCCTAAGAATCCCAAGCTTAACACACATAATACGGCCGAATGAAACACTTCTACAGTTTGATTTATTCATAGATATTAACATCACTGCGCACGAGTGGCTAAATGCGTGTTTAGTTCAAGTGGATCAAGTGGCCAAAAACATGAGTTACCTGTCAAACATTATACTGTAAACATGTCTCTTCATATCCTCAGTTATATTTCACAGTAAAATGGGTAAATGCATTGTTACTACATGTCATATGGACTCAAACATACACTCAAATACATCTAGGCTCACTTTTTACCAAACACTACTTCTTTAACATGTTTACAAAATTATTGCGTTTTAATAATTATAAATGCATGAGGGCCGCCACCAAAATATTGTCACAGCCACTCCCAGTGGTCACTAGAAATGTGTTGAGTGAAGGATACATACTTATGCCTTTATCGAATAGGAGAGAAGAGTGCAACAATACACGGGTTTACACGAATTATTTATTTGCAATGCGACATCTAATGTTTATATCAATGGGATATTGTAAGATTTTGCGGGTATAAATTATTACATTACCGGCGAAAAAGCTCAGGGGATAAGACGCGTGGCTACAAATACTGTGGTCATGGGTTCAAATCCTGTCAAATTGTTAAGTCAAAATTGATTTGATCGGTTATTACGACTGGGAGATCGATAATAATATTAATAAAATCCCGATCGATCGTCTTGATCCAGATTTACTCTGATTTCCTATATTGTAAGGTAAATACTGAGGCGTTTATTAAGTCTGGTTCAATTCACGGCACCGGCAAAAACGGGATCTACTAGGACTCATTTCTGTGTGGCGTTACGTAATTTATTTTGATTTTATTTATTTATTACATTGATATAAAAATCCAAACGAAAGGTTCATTATCAAATGGGAAATATTATTAATAAAATCCCGATCGGTCGTCTTTATCCGTGTTTACTCTAATTTCCTGTGTTGTAAGGTAATAGTAATAGTTAAGATCACCGACAGGCAATTAATTAACACGTTGTTGTCTCCAAAAAACAGTTATCAATATTTTTAATTTAAAAAATTGGAGGGGGCCGCAAATTTTATATAAATACCAAGAAGATGAGTTTGACAGAGGCAACATCTTCGTATTTATACATCCAGTTATATGGTCTGCTAATATATCGCTTATTCAACAAAAGTATAAACGTATAGCACGTGCGTTTTTAGGGTGGGAAAGAACGTGCTCTGGAGTCGATAATTATAATAAACTAATACACACGTAATGATGGAAAACAAAGGATTATATTAGATTCATCAGTATAAATACCGATTGTCAGACTAACGACTGGTACAATATTATGAATCATAGATTGTAGGAAAAATACCTTTGTCATGAGTAAGTATAATATTATACTTAAATAATGGTGTTTTTAGAGTTTGCATTGAAGAATGGGTTATATTTCTGAGAACACATTGTGCTCTTGGTGATTTTACCATCACCATTGATTAGATTAACGCAATCTTCAACTCTTTGAATATGCGAGATAAGGATAGCAAGAATACTGGCAACACTAATGCACTGATCATGTTAATTATGTAGACTATTATTTGATCACCTGAACATTCTATCATCGGGTCGTTGACATCGTATACTCTATTTCATCATGTGTAGAGTAAATGTCAAACTCCATAACCTTTAAAACGTTTCAACGGGTAATCGAGACTCGTATCGCAAGATTTTATTTATATCCATGATATTGTAATACGATTAATACGAGGGTTAAGGTTCATTTCATACACGTGTAGAATAATCGTCAGCATCATGCATATTGGCGATTAATCACACTGCAAAACTGTAATAGTACGATGTCACTAATCAAAACCGTTTGCGGTCAGTTAGTTCACCTCTGCGCGTGTCTTGAAATTCACATAATCGAACTAACTTACTGTAAACGGCTGTGATAGGCGATGCTATTGACCATGTTTATGTCACGATATTAAATGGCCATAGCTAGGGGGTGGAAGTGCAAAAATACTGATGTTAACCTGGGCTTAAACGTGCAATTAAATTAATTTATTAATTTAAAACACCCCTTGGTCTGAGCGATATATTAGCAAGTGAGTTTTACTGATGCAAAACTGTAAACAAGGTATCGAAAATTAACTAAGCGCGCTTAAACAATTAGTGTTGTCTCACTCAGACTCGTCTACTTGGTCCGCCATCTTGGTATTTATATGACACATGACTGTGTGTTTTCTTTACATACGACTAAATAAGACCAATCTGCTTAAAAGAGTGGTTGATCGTTATCGCAGATAGGAACCGTTTGCAGTAAGTTAGTTCGACTGCGTGTGTCATTTGCTCTACAAACATGGTGAACAAAGTCCATGGCTTTAGATATTAGAAGGCCAGACAACTGTATGTATAAATATCTTGATGGCGGACCAAGTAGTTTAGTTTGAATAATCAAGGTGATTAACAGTGTTTAAACAACAGTAATGCAGAGCGATGTAAATTATTGCCGACCGTTTTAGAATTTTGATTGATCCAGAACAGCCGATTTAGAATGCAATACAACTGGACGTTTTAATATCAAGATGGCGGACCAAGCAGGTGAGTTTTACTGATGCAACACTGTAATCACGGTGATTAACAGTTTAAACTACAATGTAAATCTCTATAGAGAATTCACAGGAACTGACATTTAGCGCTCTTAAATATTTAAGGTTTTCTCGCTCAGACTCGTCTACTTGGTCCGCCATATTGATATTTATACCTTCGTGTATTGCTATGACACAAGTCTGTGTGTTTTCGTATATAAATATACGACTAAATAAGACCTATCTGTATAAAAGAGTGGTTGATCGTTATCGCGGATAAGAATGCTGGACATTTGGATGTTTAAATATGAAGATGGCGGACCAAGAAGATGAGTCTGAGTGAGACAATTTGTTTTTTCTCGCTCAGACTCATCTACTTGGACCGCAATCTTGATATTTATACATTGATGTATAAATACGACACAAGTCTGTGTGTTTTCTTTATAGTATACGACTAAATATGACCAATCTGTATAAAAGAGTGGTTAATGCGTATCGCAGATAAGAATGCCAGACAACTGGATGTTTAAATATCAAGATGGTGGACCAAGCAGATGAGTTTGATTGATGCAACACTGTGATCAAGGTGATTAACAATGTATAACAATAATGTACATCGAGTATTCACAAGAACTGACATTTGGCGAGATTAAACAATCAGTGTTATCTCGCTCAGACTCGTCTACTTGGATCGCCATCTTGAAATTTATACATTCATGTAATAATAAGGCACAAGTCTCTGTGTTTTCTTTATATACGACTAAATAAGATCAATCCGTATAAAATAATGGTTGATCGTTATCGTGGAAAAGAATGCCAGATACACACATATATATATATATATATATATATATATATATATATATATATATATATATATATATATATATATATATATATATATATATATATATATATATATATATATATATATATATATATATATATATATTTATATATATATATATATATATATATATATCGTGACGCACTACTCCCTTTGGGGTTGGCCCGGTCTGTTGCTGCACTCAGATTTATAGATTCTAATGCCAGACATTTGGCTGTTTAAATATCAAGATGGCGGACTCATCTATTTGGTCTGCCATCTTGATATGTATACATTGATATGACACACAAGTCCGTGTGTTTTCTTTACATTCGACTAAATAAGACCGATCTGTCTGTTTGTTATCGCAGTTGATTCGTCTGTATTCAGTGTTATTAGTATGCATATAGTTGTAGTAACAGCTAGTTCAGCATTTAGTCTACACAATGTTGAAACAGAGTTGCTCTCGCCATGAGTAATTGTTATCAGCGACGAGTAAGAAGTGTGCGCAACGCCATATAGGACGATAACTAGGCACGGCAATGTTTGTCGTATTATAAGAGAGGCCGAGCCGGAAAATAGGCCGTCGAATATAACACAACACGCGTCTGTTAAATGAAGCACAGTGTTCAATATCCGAATAGAAGTGATCTGAGTCAGCAGAGTTATGGTTGTCCTTTTATAATATGTACATAATACACACATCTGCGCAGCCGCTCAATGCCACGCCGAGCGAAAAACAACAAGATGCTTCTTCAGCACGACAATATAATCTGCAACGAGCGGAAACGCGTTCACTATGAAGGTCAGATTACTCGGCAATGAGCTTTCGTGTGTAGCGGGTGGTTGGGTTTATTTGTGTTTGATATTACCCAGTGTGCGGCGGCGGCGGCTCCGACGGTGAGGTCAGCACTGGTCGCTGGCAGAAGACCGACAAGTGAGTCTCCCTGCGTGGAGGAGGAGGACTCCGCCCCACTTCTGCCCGAGGAGGACACCCACAGATATTACATACAATAGATAACGAGCCGCGCACTCATCTCAGATAACGGCTATGAATATGACTGTGACTGCTGAGCAACCAAGCAACCCTTAGCTCGCCCCCCACTACCCTAATACACTATATATTAGTTATAGTAATAGTTACCGTGTGCTGGAGATGAATGATGGTAGAGGTGGAGTCGGGGCGGCACGTTGTGGTGCACTGCGAGGAGTACAGTGTATGGGGCGCGGCCCCCTCTTCACTCCTCCGCTGCCCTTCGTACCCCCCACTAATATTATTATACACTCTCTTATCACCAATGGCTGACTGCCTGCGCCTCAGCGGCCGATGCGTTGAAGTTTTGGGTTCGCCACAATCATATTGCAACAACATATTACAGTGTGGGCGTGCGGTGCGTATGCCACTACGCCAATACATATATGCTTTAATCAAACGAGGAGTTATTTACACATATCAACGTTAAAAAGGCTAACCACGCAAAGACAATTATTGTTAACTCATCTTATTGATCTGCCATGTTGATATTTATCATCCACTTGTCCGGCCTTCTAATATCGGTGGTGTCGAGTGTCATTCAGTAACCTGTGTAGATGTAATATTTAAATATATCACGAACAAATTAAATACACACTAAATAACAATTATTTACTACTAAAAACGCCCATTGGAATGTTAAATAAGATAAATGAAATATATGCTTTAATCAAACAAGGAGTTATTTAAACATATCAATGGTTAAAAGACTAATTTACTTATAGAGTTATCGCCGATAAGAAAGCCAGACAACTGGATGTATAAATACCAATATAGCGGACCGAATAGATGAGTCTGACGACTGTATTCTAGTCTATTCCTATAGGCACCAAGCTCTAACACTACTCATTAACATACTGTCATAATACTCATAGATATACACATTAGATATCGCATTGCATATAAATAATTCTTGTAAACCTGTGTTTTGTCGCACTCTCCTCTCCAATTCGATAAAGGCATAAGTGTGTCTCCCTCACTCAACACATTTATAGTGACTACTGAGAGTGGTTGTGACAATAGTTTGGCGATTAAAACGCACTAATATTTGAAACATGTTAAAGATGTACTCAGTGGTAAAAACCGAGTCTAGATGTATTACGCAGACTCGTCTAAATGGTATGCCATCTTGATATTTATATGGCCTGGTAATTTTTGTATAATACTCATAGATATAAACATTGCATATAAATAATTCGTGCAATTTCGTGTAAACCCGTGTATTGTTACACCCTTCTCTCCTATTCGATAAAGCCATAAATGTATCTCCATTCCTAAACACATTTCTAGTGACTCCTGAGAGTGGCTGTGACAATACTTTGGCGGCAGCCCTCATGAATTAATAATATTGTAAACATGTTAAAGAAGTAGTGTTTGGTAAAAAGTGAGCCTAGATGTATTTGAGTGTATGTTTGAGTCCATATGACATGTAGTAACAATGCATTTACCCATTTTACAATGAAATATAACTGAAGATATGAAGAGACATGTTTACAGTATAATGTTTGCCAAGTAACTCATGTTTTTGGCCACTTGATCCACTTGAACTAACCACGCATTTAGCCACTCGTGCGATATCTTATGTTTATATCTATGGAGATTATATATAAATTTGTCCAGATATATGTCAGCGTAGTGATATGCGAAGGTCAAACGAATATTATAGTATTCTATTTTAATTTCATATGAAGAAATTCAACGTTATTATCCTTAATGGAGCGTTATACTACTGTCTTTATATCGCTTTATTACACTTAGAGCGATATCCACAAATAGGTTTAATATTCGTTTGACTTTGGCACATCTCTATTTGTTACATGTTTTAATGTAAAAATATTTTTTATCCTGCTAACCCATAAAGACTACTTTGCCTTATCACAACTTTCCCGATATCTTATGTTTATATCTATGGCTAATACCTATACCATATGACTTTAATCAAGAGTATACAGGCCAGAATGCTGTACAGAATTCTACCGAATAGCTGTGAATGGTGGTCGTTCGTACGGCGCTCATTGTATGGGAATTCGGCTAAATAATATACTTTTCAAGCAATACACTACTCTTATTTAAACTACGATATTCATGAAAAATATATCACTTAGTCTTATATATCTACTCTACACAATCATTACATTTTTATACGCATAACTATCATATTACACGGGCCTCCATGTAGAATGTGTGACGTCAGCGATGTACAGTACGCGAAGTATGGAAATCTGCAAAAAAATCAGTTTTAATTTTAACCTGATGTTCTTACATGTACAAAGTTTTTTTGAACATTTAGTTACTGTTCAAAATTGACGCCAATTAACATTAAAATATAAGTGTTTTTGTTTAAGTTATAATAAAAATTGAATTCTATTAAGCTTCATTGCTCAAAGTAAAGAAAATAAATAAATAATGTCAAATGCAGAGTATTTTGCGATTGCGAATATTCGTTACATCACTAGTTCAAAGGCGAGATTACCAACGATCGTGATTGGTCTATTGCCAATCACAACAGTTTGCGGTTAGTTGTTTCCCCTCTACGCATGTAGGAAGTTTAATATTTCGTCAGAAGAATCTTCGAAAATATCATTTATTCATATCCAAATAACTCCAGTATCCTATTTTTTTACAATATTACCAATCACAGCCGTTTGCGGTAAGCTAATTCAGCTCTACGTGTTTACAATGTGTGTGAAATTAAACAAATTAAAAGCATTTATTTACTTACCTTTATTTTCGTTTTATAATTATCACAGATACTTTTTTTCATCCACTAAACTATATTTTATTAATAAAAAACGAAAAATAGTGCGAATTACAGTAGTTTTTTTCGAATGACAGACAATTGGATGTATACATGTCAAGATGGCGGACCAAGAAGACGAGTCAAGGTGATTAACAGTGTTTAAAATTAATAATAATATTATAATAAACAGTTTATCGAGCATTCACATGAACTGACATTTAACGCGCTTAAATAATTAGCGTTGACTCAGTTAGGCTCATCTACTCGGTCCGTCATCTTCATATTTATACATGCAGTTGTATGGCCTTCTATATCGGCGATACCACTGATTCTGTTTGGCTGAGCCTTTAGTCAACATTTTGACTAAATATCTTTGCAAGCACTTACAAATCATCTTCACGTAATCTAACCCGACCTTGGATTTCTATCTAATCATTAAATCGATTAAAAAAAACTATAGTTCATTCAGCGTCTACAAAATATCTATTATTGTGATTGCTCAAAATCAAGGGAAGAAGCACATATTGTAAATAAAAACCATTATCAATACGATATTATGTGGTTTGAGTGACGTTTTGACTTATATTAAAAAAATAATATCAAAACAACGAGAAACCACACAGAAGTATTTAGTATTTTCTCTGAATTACTATATTGTTGACGAAAAACTTGAATCAACAGAAGACAAACTTGTCAATACTGAAACTGTGACGTAACATATCAAAGAATAGTTTATATTAGGATATTTTGAAATATTAAAAAAACATGTTGTACTTGAACTAGAAATAACAATAATATTGCATTCAAATATCCCTTTTTACAATACACTATTAGAGTAAATTAAGGGGTTGGATGGAATAAGGGCGGATATTAGGATACGCCCCTTTTTCGTAATAATATTCAGGATATCCTGTTACCAAAGACTTTCATCATAGATGGAATGTTTAACTCGATTATCCGATACCACCGATATGCATATTAGCAGGCTATACAACTGCATGTATAAATATCAAGATGACGGACCAAGTAGACGAGTCTGAGTGAGACAACACTAATTGTTTAATCGCGCTAAATGTCAGTTCCTGTGAATTATTATCGATAGAGATGTTGTCACTGTTAATCACCTTTATTACAGTATTGTTTCAGTCGAACTCATCTGCTTGGCCCGCCATCTTGATGATTTATACATCCAGTTGTATGGCCTGCTAATATATCGGTGCATATACGAATATAACTTGGTAGTATTGATGTACTCCAGCTCTATTTGTATACGCACCGCACACTCTATCACTAAACTATTATATTAAATATGGTCGTTACATTATACGCCCTTATTCCAGCCCTCAATTACAGAGAATATATATTTATTTGTATTGTATATGTATAATTATTTGTAACATCCGAATAGAAAGAGAATCTGCAATAGATATTTACAAAAATTAAGGAAGAATCTTTATTTTTATATTATTGGAAACTGTCACATGGAAATACATAAAATAACCCTTTGAAAAAAGTGAATAAAAAATCACATTTTCAAGAATATATCACCGCTTTTACTCCAAGAATTAATAAAATATGAAAACGTCACCCCTGTAAAAGTTAACAATATTAATTAATCATTCAGCTATAATTAGTTATGGGTTTTCGGATATTAAAAGACCAATCTTATATATAACATTATAATATTAATAAAATAAAATTACTTTGTCCCATGAATATATAATATATAATAATTGATGTTTTGTGTAAATATCAGAGCTCGAATACGTTTTAAAGCACTTCATCACACCCACTTGGACTAAGTTTACTCATCAACCACCGCCCACTTTTCTGCCGGAAACTAAGACAGGGTTTAGAGTTTAGGGCTGAATTGTATAGAGTCGCAGGAATAATGGGATTAGTTAGGGTTATGAAGGAATCTCTCAACTAAAGCACTGACCATGATGATGATAAGGGCTTTAATATTCGGACGAACCAAGTAGGCAGATTAGACCTGGACTAAAATGAAGGATGGGTGGTTTTGAGTGTTAATTTTAACAATACAGTAATTTATTAAATACGAGGAGATGTCCAAATTAACACCTGTGAGTTTTCTAGGTGTGTATTGATTAATATCTATATTTAATTAGAGCAGTGGTTCAATCGATTCCCAGGGATTTCGCAGTGAACTGACGTCATTAAATTTCCAAGAAGAAATCAGATTATTTTTCTATTAGTTTATTATACAATATTGCTCCGCCAAACTGTGCCTTTTTTGGTACAAAAATTGGTATTTTCCCAATCTATATTTACCCAACGTATCTCCAAAATGTAATGTTGCATATATTCTTAAATCTAGAAAATAACTGGTTAAATTGTTATTCAGAAAATATCATAATTTCCATGCACACATTTGAATGCAATAAATAAACTCCATGTTTAAAAAATATGTAGTTTTAAGCTTGGGTCTTTAAGCTTGAATTAGTTTTGTAATTTTGTGTCTGTCCTGTAAAATTTGGCAAAATGGACATACACAGTCTGCAAACAAGCAGGCGAGATTTATTTTGAGTATTGAAAATATATAGTTTTCTATATACAATTTAGGTTTAGCATCGGGCGGCAGAAATCTATGCTACGCCACTGGAAATTGGTGACAAAAATGAGCTTGAAATACTCACTTTTCGATCTTTCTAATAACATTACACTTAATATGGTAATTATCATTTCTGGTTGATTTCGAGTGTCGGGTATTTTAGGGACTACTGTGCTGCAGGTGGCCACAGCCCAAGTATGTGTGAAGTATATGTATAATATGCGCATGCAGTAGTACCGGCCATGTTCCAATGCACAAAAACAATACGCATGACACTTCTATAGATATGAGATCATTTTTTCTTACATTTATAATCACAAGGACGTGGATTTTTTATGCTAGTAATTTGACATATCAAACCAATTCTTTCAAACGGTAGACATCATGAGAATGTTTTTGTAAGAACAATCTTGTTGTTGTAGGGACTACTATGTTACAGGTGGCCACAGTCCGCGTATGTGTGAAGTATATGTATAATATGCGCATATAGTAGTGTCGACAACGTTCCTATGTGTGAAATTCAATGAGCTTATAATAGAGATGCCAATAATAGTTTAAAATACATCAAAAGCATAGCAGGCACAGATGAGATGTAGCACCAAAGGTTTCGTTTATCAGCCGCTTGGGGCGCTGCTTTTACCGCTCATATGTTTAACTGTCACTTGTCGATCTTTCTCATAACTGTATTTCACTTAATATGCAAAAGTTGCTTGATATATTCAAGGACAAAAAATATGGTACTATGCAAACAATTTAGATGATCACTGCCGATGTTTTTGTAAGAACAAACTTGTTGTTGTAGGGACTACTATGTTACAGGTGGCCACAGTCCGCGTATGTGTGAAGTATATGTATAATATGCCCATATAGTAGTGACGACCACGTTCCAATGGGTGAAATTCAATGACCTTATAATAGAGATGCCAATAATACTTTAAAAGATGTCATAACCAAAGCAGACATTAGGCATCAAAGGTTTCGTGTGTCAGCCGCTTGGGGCGCTGCTTCTACCGCTCATATGTTTAACTGTCACTTGATGATCTTTCAAATAACATTACACTGTATTTCACGTAATATGCAAAAGTTGCTTGATATATTCAAGGACAAAAAATATGATCGTTGAAAGAAAAATCTTGTTGCTCTCAAGTGTCGGATTTTAGGGATTACAATTTTCACGTGGCCGCAGCCCTCGTATGTGTGGGTGTATATGTATAGGCTTTAGAATATGTACATGTGTTAGTGACCGGGCATATTCGAATGTACGGCGTAATATTGCAGTGCGCTTCTATAGATAAAACTTATACTGCGAGACGCAGACACATGCGCATGATGTTTACAGATTGTTGCGTTGTAAAATTGAACATTGATCTGTGATGGAGGCAGTGCTCGTTATAAACAAGATAAATGTGTGAGTGTGGTCCAGACTCCAGTTGCAATGACGCATGAGATGAGTGTGTAGTCTTGTCGAAGGTGATGAGGATGGCGCGCCATGTCCTTGTGAGAATGTCAGAGAGCAGAGCAGCTGAGGAGGGGGCGCCGAGGATGCCAACACTGAGGAGTGCGCTGTGGGGACAAGGGGGGCACATCGATCTGCTTTCTGCTTGGGGTAACGACTCTGCAACACTCTGTCTGGACCATCTGCAACCATCATCATCATAATTACTAACCTGCCTTACTTACACAAATACCTATCAACAAAAAATCATCATTATTCAGCTTGTAAACTGACAATTTGTATAGTAATATTTCAATTTATCCCGTGTATTGTTGCACTCTTCTCTCCTATTTGATAAAGGCATAAGTGTGTCTCCCTCACTCAACACATTTATAGTGACCTCTGGAGTGGTTGTGACAATACTTTGGCGGTATTACTCAGACTCGTCTAAATGGTCTGCCATCTTGATATTTATATGGCCTGCTAATATTTGTATAATACTCATAGATACTAACATTGCATATAAATAATTCGTGCAATTTCGTGTAACCCGTGTATTGTTGCACTCTTCTCTTCCATTCGATAAAGGCATAAGTGTGTATCCTTCACTCAACACATTTATAGTGACCACTGAGAGTGGTTGTGACAATACTTTGGCGGCGGCCCTCATGCATTAATAATATTGTAAATATGTTAAAGAAGTAGTGTTTGGTAAAAAGTGAGGCTAGATGTATTTGAGTGTATGTTTGAGTCCATATGACATGTAGTAACAATGCATTTACCCATTTTACTGTGAAATATAACTGAAGATACGAAGAGACATGTTTACAGTATAATGTTTGCCAGGTAACTCATGTTTTTGGCCACTTGATCCACTTGAACTAAACACGCATTTAGTCACTCATGCGATATCTTATGTTTATATCTATAGAAGGTTCTATTCATGTATGTACATATGTGTAGAGTTTCAATTTTCAAATGAGGATGATGTTTGCGTCTTCAAATGAGGACTCATTTGAAGACGCGGATTTAAAATAACACCATCGTAATAACTCAGAGGATATGTCGCATGGCTACAAATACTGTGGGTTCAAATCCCGATCAAGTAAAAACAACATTGATTCGATCGGTTATTACCACTTAGAGATCGGGAATTATGTTAATAAAATCCCAATCGATCAACTTGATCCAGGTTTACTCTGATTTCCTGTATTGTAAGGTAAATAAATACTGATTATTAAGTCGGTGACCTGTGTTACTAGTAATAGTTAAAATCATCGACAAATCAATTCACACATTGTTGTGTCTAAAAACCTTCCATTAGAGATATACGATCTCTGGTATTCCAGATAACTGTGAAAAAAACACACATTTTTTTAAAATCATAACATTTTTGTGTATAAAATAGAGTTTATTTAAAGATGACAATGTTATTTAAAATTAAAAATTTGTTTTTATTTAAACGATTAATGTTTTACTGTTGTATAAAGTGGTGTAATTTAAATTGCGAAAAAAATATGGTTTTTCTTTTATTTAAGTTGTTTAAAGATACGATATTATACGTCGTACAAAATTGTGTCACTTACGATAGTTTACATGGAATATTTCTTCATATTTTTCAGAGTATGTTCGCACATACGATATTTTAGGTAGGATTCAAACTATATTTTTATATTATTTATCTTATTTTAATATACATTTACTGTGGTTCTGTGTCATAATTCTATTTTACTCTATGTGCAAATGAAAATATAGTAAAAACCATATCTGAAACACTCAAAACCTGAAAACCGCCAAAATGTTAGTTACGACATTATACGATGTTTGTAGAGCAAACGTCAAACCTTACTTCCTTACCTTAACCTTACGTCAAATCTTGGAAGATGACTTAAATAGAAAACAAGTGACTAATTCTCACTGAAAATATTATAAATCGGAACTTTTGTAATACATTTGAAACATTTTGTACACCAACTACAGAAATCTATATTTAAAAATCCTCAACACGAAGTATTTTGTTTCTTGAGGTTAATTACAAAATGGCGGCTGGATCTTAATTGTGTATTGTTCTACATCCACAAGCCGCAACAAAGATAATACAATCATCGGTTAAACAAAATGTCAACCGTTATAATATTATTTAATCATATTAAATATTCACAGTTAATTGGTCAGCGAAAAGAAGCTGGGTTCGGATTTAAATACATTATTTAAATGCGATGTTTACACAAAATAAAAAGTGTCATTCTGATAGCTTCAAATAGCCTCTAAAGTTTGACATTAACATTGAATTTATTAAGTGGTCCATTGTAAACTCCCTCCTATTGTTAAAAAACACTATAAGGAGTTTTATTATTTTTCCAGTAAATTAGTTTCATAATAATTTATTTAAAAAAATCGTTCGTTTAACCGAGATATTTTTAACACTATTTACAAGTTTTTCTGAATTAATATTAGTAATCAAGCAATTTGGTTTTGAAAACAGTTTTATTTCAATTTAAAATAAAGAAGCCTCGACGAGTGTATATTTAAAAAAATGCAATAAATCCGTTTTCACTATCGGCTTAAAGAATGACTTGAAAACATTCTTAGAATCGAATATATTAATATTTAATTTGAGGATATTTCACTCTACAAATTGAGTAGATAAATGTTTATGTAAGAAAATTAGAAAATTATAACCATTACCCGATAAAATACATATAAATATTGGGCACTTTCTGAATAATTCATACACACTATAATTTAAAATAAATTTTATACAATTTTATTGCCTATTTTGAGGGAAAAGCTTCCATCCATAAATTTTAATGTATATTTTATTCAATAAAATCTTAACAATTGAAGCTTGCTGTTGTTGAAGAAATAGATTATGCGGTTGAATTAGTGAAGTGGGAGCGGTGTTCAATTCAACATAACAAAGGACTATATTTTTAAAATTATTAATAAATATTTTTATTAGTATAGGTAGTGATTGTACAATCCGAGGGAAATTATTAGTGAAATAATATTTATGAAAACTGTTTTAACTGTGCACTTTGCATAAAAATGTAGATGAAAACACGTATAATGTTTACAATAAAACATTACATTCCTAAAAGTAATATTGGGAGTAAATTTGTCTGCTATATTTGGATAAAAAAATATTGTAAACGTTAGGTTTAACATTATAACAAAATTCTTTCGGGTTATTCTTATAAGAATCATAGAAGAATTTCATTGTTTTGAGGATGACACTGTGCATGGTTCTTGAGCTCTACCAATAAGAAAATCAATAAATCAAAGCCGCTGGTTTCTATTATTGGCTTTTCTAATGTTGAATATCCATTTATCAAATATTTAAACAATAATATTAAATTATTAAACAAAATTCTACTACTTTGAGCATATTGATATTTATTGCATTGCATTTATATTGAAAATAGATGATTTGAAAATAGCTTTATTTGGAAGATATATATTTTTATAATGTTAAATATAATATTTTTTATAAATAAAATTATCAAATAATGATATATAAATGCATATATACCTTTGATATGATATATAAATGCATAAATGCAAAATATATCTGATGATATATAAATGCATATTGGTTTATGATGGCAATACAGGTTGACAGCAGTTCTGTCGGTGAACGTTAGTTATTTGTTGTGAGACGCGGTTGAAGAATTGTTCCTGTGACTATAACTATAACTAGAGGTGTAACTATAACTAGAGGTGTAACTATAACTAGAGGTGTAACTATAACTAGAGGTGTAACTATAACTAGAGGTGTAACTATAACTAGAGGTGTAACTATAACTATAACTATAACTGCAGTAGTATGCCTTTCGCTAACCAGCCGTCAGTGCACATCACTGAACTGACCGACGAGAATGTCAAGTTTGTAGTCGAGGACACGGAGCTGAGGTGAGTGACTAGTAACTGTGACTGTAACTATGACTATAACTGTGACTTTAACTATAACTATGAGTACAGCGTGGCCAACAGCATGCGGAGAGTGTTCATAGCAGAGACGCCGACCATGGCCATAGACTGGGTGCAGCTGGAGGCCAACAGTACAGTGCTCAGTGACGAGTTCCTGGCTCATCGCATCGGACTGATACCACTCATCTCAGACGAGGTCGTGGACAGGCTGCACTATACCAGGGTAACTATGACTATGACTATTACTGTGACTATGACTATTACTGTGACTATGACTATTACTCTAACTATTACTATTACTGTGACTCTTGCAGGACTGCCAATGTCTAGACTTCTGCACTCAGTGCTGCGTGGAGTTCACTCTGGACGTCAAGTGCACGGACGAGCAGACCAGGCATGTGACCACGGCAGACCTCAAGTCCAGCGACCCCAGAGTAGTGCCGGTCACCTCCAGGCATCGGGAGGATGACCAGGCCGAGTACGGGGAGTCCGATGAGATACTCATTATCAAGTTGAGAAAAGGGCAAGAACTTAAGCTAAAGGCCTACGCCAAGAAAGGTTTGCATTCGCTGACCAATATTCATATGCACACTTAATATTAATCGACTGGATTTTAGGTTTCGGAAAGGAACATGCTAAGTGGAATCCCACCGCCGGAGTCTGTTTCGAATATGATCCCGATAATATTATGAGACACACTTTGTTCCCCAAACCTGACGAATGGCCCAAAAGCGAACACACTGAATTGGATGACGATCAATGTGGGTATAATTATGAGAAAACTTGGTAGAGCATGCATGTTTAAATGAATTTATACAAATAATATTTGTATAAATCAATATTTTCATATAAGAGATCACCTTTCATATTGTTTATTGGGATTTACTTAAAGATAAAAATTATCATTAAGGCTCAGCTATGATTTAAATACACACACATCTCAGCTACTGGCTTGAGGGGCCTCGGAAGTCCTTTATAATTATTTATCAGGTTTTAAAATAAGTCTACAGCTGACACTGTCAACATTAAACAAATGATTGGGTTCTATATTTTAAAAAGATCTAATTTATGGAATAATTTCGTGTTTAATCTAAATAATGATTTATAAAAGACATTCTATTTGATTTTTATGGTAATTATATTTTGATTTTATGATAAAAATTGATTGCAGGCGAAGCAGACTATAATTGGGAAGCGAAGCCCAATAAATTCTTCTACAATGTCGAATCTGCCGGTGCATTGAAGCCAGAGAATATTGTCATGATGGGAATAGCAGTGTTGAAAACTAAACTATCAAATCTTCAAATGCAATTGAGTCACGAGTTACAAAACGACGCCCTGACGATCAGTTGAATGAAATATTTTTTTTCACGCAAATCATTTATTGATTTTTATGAATGTTTGTTTATTTGACATCACAATTTAAGTAAATATATTTACAGAAAGAAAACAAACAGTATCAGTCATTTTCCAATAATAAAACTCTATATAAATCCACAAGTGGGGTGATTTGCGGCAAACAAATTCATTCTTTCGCACGCACAAGCGATCACATAAAAAACAACACACATCCAGACATTTCTGAAAATTTTATATACTTTTTACTCAGTATTTCGCATTTTCGAAATAGAGGTGAGACTAATTTGGAATTTTATTTATATGAATGGTTTCTACTGATTTCACAAATTGTTTCTCACAGGGATCTTTTACACATTTAACAGAATTTCCAACGATTGCCGCACTCATTACAGAGGACGAACGTGGTCATGGGCTCGTCGGCACTTCTTGTTTGTATTTGATTGTAAGTGCAATTACGCTTTTTGCATTTGCCACATTTTAACAAGTCTGTTTTTGTGCCTTGTACCGTGGCCAGCTGAGCATCGTTGATAGCTTCTTTGACAAACTTCTCTCGAAGTTTTTTAATTTCATCGTTGGCCATTTCTTCGGGTGTCATTTTAGCCAGTCTACCGGCAGAAATTGCACCGTTGAGAAAGTTTGCTCTCAAATTAGGATTTTTAGGGTCCTTCAGATTAGCAACTCTGGAACGAATTCTGTTTTTGTATCGCATATCTGTATTGTTGAATTCCCTGAAAATACATTCTTCTAACTCTTCGGCTAGTTCGTCAGCCGTGCCGCAAGCATTGGAGAGTTCTTCTTCGGTGGCGGATGCGGTAAGAGCCTGGCAGAGTAATTCCCTGCATTTTAACCTGACGGCATCGGCAGTACCTGCAGACGAAGGAAAAGAAGATTGTATCTTTTTGTCTTTATCCTTCTCTTCTTTCTTGTTATCGGAGTCTTTAGATTTTGAGTGGCTTTTTGAAGGTCCGCCTGCAGATTCTTTGGCAGGAGCCGTAGGCGTGGTTACGAATTTTTTCCAATTCTTGATGAGAGTTTTCGATAAGGCGATGACTTCCTCATCCGTACTGGATTTGCGAAGGGCGTTTACAGTCATTCCGATCCTGGTCTTGGTCAGCACATCCAAGTTGACATCGAGTGTTTTCAAAGCTTTGAGCAGATCCAGGGCTTGGTCTTGTCCCTGAAATAACAAGTTTAAACATTGTAATCGTGTTGGCGGCAGATTTAGACTCGGATCATGGAAAGACGGGATAACGACAGGCAGGAGGAGCTACTAGTATTATAGACTGATGATGATCATGCTCGTGACACTGACAGTTCCCTCCGTAATCTTGTGCAGCTTTCTCTGTATTCTGGCGACTTCATCCTCGACACTCATTTTAATCGAGTACGGCACTGACGCTTCTCGCCGGCACTAATATTATTTCAGGGTTGCCATCCTCACTTTTAAACTATGTATGTCTTCAGGACCGACTACGTTTTTATTAATCCCTTACATTATTTATTATTTTATCTCAACAAGAATTTTCCATGTAATACTAATAAGTAAACTGAAAAACATAACTATTTAATAACATAAAAAATAGGCATACATAATTTATTACGTAATAATATTCAGGAAAAAATCTTTTTATTAGATACTTTCTTTTGATAAACATACCTTTTAGAATATTTAAATGAATACTCCAAAAATACTATTTATTGTGATAACGTGCGAAATGAAATGACAGATGACGTTTGGGTTCAGATGTCGGTTCATCCCTTTGTCTATTGCGGCTTTTAAAAAGAAGTATAGTACAAAATAGTGTTCTGTTTTTATGAGATGGTCTCATTTACTTAAAGGTAGCTCAATGATTTCAGATAAATATGGGTGATGTGAAAAAAACTTTAAAAGATGCGAGGGACGCCATAGCTCGTAAAGATTATGAAGAAGCATTGAAGCTTTGTCAATCCGTTCTAAAAAAAGACGCTGACAATTACATGGCCCTCGTATTCTATGGAGTCGCCCTTCAAGATTCAGATGAGGCTCCAGTCTCCTTCAACAAGGCTATCTCCTTACACGATGATCGACCACTCGCTTGGCATGGATTGCTGAGTTATTACGAAAAGCACGACACCGATTATTCCAAACAACAGTTGATACCCGTTTATATATTTCTATTGAAAAACGAAGCCGATACACAAAAGTTTCTAGGAATTCTTAATAAATTACTCATCATCATAAAACATTTTAAAGACATTGACTGTTTAAAAACGCTGTGGGAAATTCATAGCCGTTTTGATGATGAAAAAAAGACAGTGGTTGTTACTGAGCTGATACAGTTTTTGCCAGACTGCAAATTTGATAAAGTGACTGATCAGACTTTACAAATGTTTGAGGATATAATCGAAAATGTGGATTCTGCTTCGATAAAAGATTGTTTTCTCGTAACATACTTGAATTACTTAATATTGGCAGATTTTAGATTCACCAAAGTACTCAGTGTTGTGAATAAATTTAACCGTGATTGTTTGAAAGAATGGTACTGTAAACAATATGTGTATTACACAGTGGTGATGCGAGACGTACAGTTGGGTGAAGAAGCCAGTCGCTTGGCTAATGATTTTTCTTGCTGTGAGTTAAATTCAGAAATTATCATTTCGATAAAGGCGGTGTTGTTTTATCAAAAAGAAGATTACATTTCATGTTACACTTTCCTACAAAATTTATTTGATTATGGTGTCGAAGATCCCGAGCTGTTATTGTTGAAGAGTTTTTGCTGTTTGAAATTGAAGAGATGGAATGAAGCTAGAAATACAGTTACTAACTTATTCACAAATGCAAAAGATGAGATTTCACAATCTGCTAAAGCTATATCGTATATTTCACTAACTCAACAATCCACACTCGATGATTGCACAAAGTACATAAATTCAATGGAGGATTTCTCAATTGGTGAATTGAAACACTTTGCTCGAGGTTTATTGTTTATAAAATGTAATAGATGGACTGACGCTGAAAACTCCATTTCAAAAATTAACAATAAACCAGATTCCGGATACATCAGTACACTTTTGCTTGAAGCGAAAGGTTTTCCCGAAGATGCAATCGCCATATTAGAATCAAAAAAATCTGATGATCCCTCCTGCTGGTTCCCAATTGCATTGTCGTATTGGAACCGAGGAATGTTCAAAAAGGCTATGGTTCCTCTTTTATACGCTGCAAAACACGACTCGCAAAATTACTACATATTTTTACTCCTCGGTCATTATTACAACAAAGAAGAAAAGGATATGGAAAAGGCGATGAAGTGTTACCTTAAAAGTTATAGTCTCAATCCGGAGTGTGCAGAATCGGGAAAGAACTTGAGTCAGATATATCGCAAACTTAAACTTTGGGATACCAATTTTGAATTTCTGGATAAAGTCATCAATAATAAAAATATTACCGATCCGTGGCCAACTTTAGAATTGGGTCTTCATTATTTTGCATCACAAGATTGGGATAAGTGTATTATTAATTTACGTAATTACGTAAGGAACTCTTCTGATAATGTGACTGCTTGGGAGTCATTAGCAGATGCTTACTTCTCCAGAGGATCTTATTTATCAGCACTCAAATGTTATCAAAAGAGACTTGAATTTGACACGGGCAACAAATATACACTCGTTCAAATTGGATGCATTCAAAACTTGCTCGGTCAGTACAGCAACGCCTTGAACACATTCTCTTCAATCGAAGACGAATTCTACGTTCCGGCAATCAAAGGAAAAGCCGAAGTCCACTTTTGCATCGCTCTTGAGAAAAGTTCAGAAAATTTATTTGGAGCTTCACGTTACCACGCACAAAAAACCTATGACATAATATACGCGGCATTATACAAACATTCGAAATTTGTGTGTTTTTGGAAAAAAATGGCTGAATCTGTTATTTTGATATCAAAACTGCCAGAAGACTTCTGTTATTTAAACACCGCAAGAGGATTGGTGAAAGGAAAAGAAATATACAATTTGAGTATTGAGTGTTATTCGTCCGCATTGAAACTAGAATCGAAAGCTAATACACATTTATACTATGAACTATCTTGTATTCATTACGATTCGTATAAAAAATTTGGCGGCCATGCAAGCATACAAAAATCACTGTATTGCATTAAATTGTGCTTGGAAACTGAAAAAGCTGAATGGAGGTTTTGGAATATGTTAGGATTGATTTGCATGAGTGACGATATTAAAAAATATAATATCGCTCAACATGCGTTTATCAAAGCATCGCAACTCGATATTAGTAATGCAATGATTTGGAGTAACATCGGTATATTGTATTATTGCATCGGAAATAAAATTTTATCAAATAGAGCATTTAAAAAAGCCCAGCAATTTAATCCGGATTGCTATCAAAGCTGGATAGGTCAAGCCCTTATTGCCGAATCTATCGAGCACGACGATGCCATGGACTTATTTAGACATTCAGCACAGTTGAGTTTCCATAAAGAGAGCAGCTTGGCTTTCGCCGAATGGGTCTGTAAAACTATATTGAAATTTCAACAAAAATCCAAATATGCCATTGAAAATATGCACGCCGTACCAGCGGCGTTTGATTTAATGACTTGGTTGTACAAGTACAATAAAAAAGATCCGTGCTGTCTGAATATTTACGGAGTCCTGTTGGAAAAAATGGGATTATTACACGAGGCGAAGAATGTATATCAAATGTCCCTGAAGTATGTCGATAAAAATAATAAAGACATTGTATTGTTGAACCTCGGAAGAACTTTAACCAGATTAGGGGATTTTGATAATGCAATTAAAATGCTGAAATCCATTTCGGAGATGAATTTTTACGGCGTTTGTACTTTGGCATATTGCTTGTATAAAAATCGACAGTATGAAGATTCTTTCCAGCTTTATTCGAGTTGTATTCAATTGTTGGTCGACGATAATGTCGATAAGTCTGAATTGTTTGTGATGTTAGCTGCGTTGTGTTATAATTTGAAAAGTTTGGGAGATCCTCAAGCGTATTTATTTCAAGGTATTCAACAATGCGGAATCACAATGCCTCTTTTGCTGAGTATGTTTTCATTGAGTTCGCTCTTGTCCGCATTGCCTCTCACTCAATTAGTCATCGCAGAATTGTCGAAAAGATCAGACAAAGACGATTATATGAAGTATGTATCGTTAGTAGAAACATACACTCAAAAAGATGAAAATCCACTATTCGTCACGAGGAAACTGGCAAAATATATACACCGAAATCCCGACAGACACTACTTATGGCAATATTTGTCAAGATATCACCTGTTCGGAAACACTCACGATATAATCTTATCCAGCAAATGCGCTCAACGGTCCATTTTCCTCAATAGCTGCAAAAATGACATTACGAACGATATAAAAACAGTGAGTTTCGCCGAACTGTGCTTGGGCAATATTAAAACCTGCAAAACATATGCCCAAAAAGCGATTCGAGCCAATCCCGAGGACGCCGAAAGTTGGTCTTTGTTACTCGGCGCGATTATTTCAGAAAAATCAACCCTGTCTACGAGATTACAGTGGGTTTTAAAAGTGATATCTTTTATTGATAAAAACTTGAAACCAACACCGAGCCTCAAGCAATGGCTGAATTCATGGAATCAGAAATTATCAATTATTGCATTTAATTAAATTATTTTTTATATCATCAATTTTTCATATGTGTAAATGAATTGATTTTATTTTCTGAATAAAAATAATATTAACTATTTAATTTTTTATTTAATGTTTTTAAAAACATACAGCACTGTCTGTGTCTTAAGGATGCATACTACCAAAAAATATTGGCACATTAAATTAAATTTATTTTTTACAAGTTAAATACACTATTAAGTATAAGAAATATTTATAGAAGAGAGTCAAACAATAAAAAAGACGCTAAAAAAGCTAGTTTTATACTACAGCCTTTTTCATACCATATGTAAATCATTGCACTCTATGTGGGAACGGGACGGATTCACATTTAAAAAAAATCCTTCCTTGCGTTATAATAAAATCATAACTAGGGGGCGGAAATGCAAACAACTAATGTTTACAGGACACACGTACAACCAAATTAATTAATTATAACAATTGAAATCGTATTGTACATTTCCGTCCCCTGTTTGGTTAAAAATAAAACTGCTTTATAAGTATTTTTTCTCGGAAAACAATACCGGATTTAAGCTGTGTTACAGAAAAATAGTATTAAATAACAAAAAAAGAACAACATTGCTACAAAAGCATGAAAAGCACAATTTAATTTATTTATTTACACACGCCTCAAGGGGCTTTATTTACAAATTTTGGTTGTTTAGAAAAAACAACGTGTTAATTAATTGTCTGTCGGTGATCTTAACTATTACTAGTTACACAGGTCACCGACTTAATAATCAGTATTTACCTAACAATACAGGAAATCAGAGTAAGCCTGGATCAAGAGGAATATTATTCCCGATCTCCCAGTCGTAATAACCGATCAAATAAATTTTTACTTAACGGGATTTGAACCCACAGTATTTGTATCCACGTGCCTTATACGCTGGTTATTTATCAGTTGATTAAAAAAAAAATTAATTAATTATTATTATTTTGATAATGATAGACAAAGAGTGGCAAGAAATGCTATACGGTGTATAGAGGAAGCACTTATGTCCGATTCAGAAGCAGTGTCTAAAACCGTCCTTGGTGCAGAGGCGGGGGCGCCGCCGGGAGGAGGGCGGAGGCGCGGGGGGCGTAAGCTACAAGCTAATTTTGTCAGTTTTCACAAGATTCAATCGGAAAGCACTGACCATCGGCCGTCGCGACGTCTAAACACAACACGCGCGTATTATAACAAACTAACAAAAGATGCGGTGATTCGCAAGCGCATTGTCCGTGAGCATGAATCAAGCTTTATTAAAACACGCTATTTATCATTAAGTGCACAAATGGCGAACGACCTCACTAATAACCAGTCTCCCGTGTTCAGCCACAGTAAAATACTGGAGCAGAGGCCGCGATCTTCAGGATTCAAATCATTCCTGAACTGGTTCAAGAAAGTCGAAAACCTTCAGAGGAACGAGGAAAACGATACCACGAGCACTGAATCCGATGACTCCAGTTCCGCTTCCAGCACAGCCACCGTCGCCAGTTTTGCATTTTTACCAGCAAACGTATATAAACCCTACGGAGACGCTCAACAGCCGGAAAAGTTCATCGCTCCTGGACCGTATACGGAAACATACCACAAACTACTACAGGAGAGGAACAAAAGGAGGAAAATGGATAAGAATTTAACACTGCGCAAAAAGTATAGCTTGTATTCCAGCGGGACGCTACCGGGAACTAAAGAGACCGACGACGAAGTCAAAGAATATGATACATTCAGCCTGCCGACAGTGAATAAGACCTACAGTGAAGCGAGGAAAACAGCTAGTTTATCATCCAAGGGCTCGTGTCATGTTAAAGGAAAAAGAAGAGCTCCTCCTCCACCCGTTCCACCCTGCTCTACTCTAACAGCACGAAGAAAACGAAAAGCTCCTCCTCCACCATTAAACATCCCAGAAACAACCCCAACAATAGAAACCAACAAAGAATACAGCCCTGCTGAGAGATCTCCCAAGCCATGGTACAAACGAGAGACTAAACTAAAATCTTCTAAAAGTACAAAAAACGACGTCAAAAAGAAAACCAAGCCGGAATATCCCGAGATCGGATTCTTCAGATGCTCACGTAAAAAAACAAACACTCCAGAAGAGAAGCGAATATCTTGCTTTTTACCGAACATCAGCGAGTTGGATAGGGAAGCTGCGGAGATTATAAAACTACATAAAGAAGAAGGCGCTGCCAGACCATCATCAGCTAAGGATCTCATCAATAAATTCAACGCTTTGACGAACGCTGCTGGGAAGCAAGAAGGCTCGCCGAGATTGCCCAAGCAATGTAATAAATCACCAATCAATTTGTTGAGGAGAAAGAATATCAAAGATCTAAAGGAGATCTCACTCAGCAAACACGAGGAACAATGCACTCCGGAGCCTCAGAGGAGATTCCAGGAGGATATTCAACGCAGTAATGTGTTCAAATTGAGTCAGTGTGGAAGATGTCATGCGGCTACTGCGGGAGATCCTTGCACTTCCTGCACCAACAAGACAAATGAAAATAGTCAATCATTCCAAGAGGAAGTGTTTTCGGCCTTGCCCGGCTTCAACTACGTCCCCCCGGATAATAAAGACAAGACGCAAATATATCAAAAATTGAACGACTTGGAGGAGAAAGTACGGCTGAGGGAGCTTTTAAAAGAGATGAAGAACTCACTGCCGAAAAAACAGAAGCCGGACGGCAAAAAGACAGAAACGAACGAAACGCCGCCAGACGAGTCGGTTTCCAAAATAACCGACGAAATTCCTAAACCATTCGAAGAATCAAACGTGAACAAATCGACAAAATTAAACAATGTGGCGGAAATTAAGACGACGAAGGTCAGCAGTTCATCGCAGACTGGAAATTGTGTAGTTAGAAAAATAGAAACAAAAAACCCACCAGCAGTGTATTCCAATATTAAAGAAGAAGCTGCCAGTCCGGATAAGTTGTTAAAAAAATTAGAGACTGCAATTGCCATCGGTGATGATGTTGCAGCGGCCAAGCTCGCTAAAGATTTAGCATTGCTCAAAGTCAATTGCTCGGTTGTGAGTGCATCTGCACCGGAAATTAAACCAATAGAAAAAAGGTATTTTCAATTAATATGTACAGTGAGAATTATAACTTTCAATTGTTTTTTTTGTATTCTAGAATCAATATATTTATCGAAGACCAAGTGTCTCATCAAGGACCGATAGCTATAAAAATATGGGATTCAATCACAATCAGGGAATTGAAAGACAAAGTGCACAAGGAGTTGCAGATACCGATCGGAGTGCAAAGATGGATTATTGGAAAACAGCTAATAAATGTTGACGATCACAAATTAACTCACTACAATAAGAACAACTTCGACTTGCCTGTATTTCTTTATATTGTTACTCCAGGTTAGTATTTAAAATTATTTATTATACATTAAGGCCTCGATATTCCAAATAACTCCTACTGTAATACTATTATTTATTTTACAGAGAATAAAAATAAAAAAAGTGTCGAAGGTAACGCAATGCAAAAAAAAGGAAATGAACCGAGCACGTCTAAAATACAACCGGTGCAAGAAGACAAGAAAAATAAATCAAATGTAGAAATAAGCAAACCTGTGGTGATGAAAGACGTAATTAAGAATACTTGGATATGTTCGGCATGCACTCTGATCAACAGTTTATGGAGTCCTTTGTGTAGCGCATGCGGCACCAGGAAGGGTCATGTTAATATGGAAAATAAAAAAGATCATTACATGGAACTCATCAATCTCGATAACAAAGATCTGGTTGTCAACGAGGACAAGTTCGAATGTCCGGTGTGTTTCATTGAATGCAAATGTCACGAAGGCGTAATTCTTAGAGAATGCCTTCATAGTTTTTGTAAAGAATGCCTGGTCAGTGTGGTTAAATACAGCGAAGAAGCCGATGTAAAGTGTCCGTTTAGAGATAAAAATTATTCATGTGATAGTAGCATTCAAGAGAGAGAAATAAAAGGCTTAGTGGACAAGGCGACCTATGAAAAGCATTTGGCGAAATCTGTTGCGTTTGCAGAAAACAAAATGAAAAATACATTTCACTGCAAAACGGCCAATTGTACCGGCTGGTGTATTTACGAGGAGAATGTTAATGATTTTCAGTGTCCCGTGTGCAAGAAAAAAAATTGTTTAACATGCCAGGTAAATGAACCGTATTAAATAATATTTATAAATGAATATTTATCGAGTGAAATATTTTCAGGCTATTCACGAAGATAAAAACTGTAAAGAATATCAGCAAGAACTGAAACAAGGCAACACAATTGACGGTACTAAGCAAATGTTGGAAGAAATGGTCAATAAAGGTGAGGCGATGGTGTGTCCGAGTTGTGAAGTCGTATTGATGAAAAAATGGGGTTGCGATTGGGTGCGTTGCTCCATGTGTAAAACGGAAATTTGTTGGGTAACGAGAGGTCCGCGGTGGGGACCTTTGGGCAAAGGAGACGTGTCTGCTGGCTGCCAATGTGGAGTTAACGGGATAAAATGTCATCCGAAATGTAATTACTGCCATTAGAATCAATAATAAATAAATAAATAATTGAATGTCCTATTTTTATATATCGTGTATGTGTAAAATAACACACAATATGTTAAATAAATCTTTTTGATTACACATTTTATCTTATTCAATTACTTTTAATAAAAAGAATATATATATGGTAGAAAGGATATAATTAATGCTTCTCTAAAAAACAAGAGTATGTATTTTCAGGAAGCAAAGGCAGAAATGGATTGAGAAAAATTATAAATCTGGATGGCAATACAGACCAACTCCGAAAAGAGATTAGTAAATTAAGGTATTATTTTTTTAATTGAAAAATATTTGGTGGGTATTCATATATATTATAAAACTGCATTACAATAATTTTAAAAGTATAATTCAGTATATCTTACTGGTAATATGGAACACCATAAAGTTTACGATGAAAAAAGAATACCTTGGGACATTTCAGGTGAAACTCTAAGGTAATTGTGTAAATTTTGATAACACTTTTTAGTAGGATATTTTCACATTTTTGACACAATTACCACACGAGTTTGAAAACGTTTGCACTTATTCAGTACAGATTGTCTATGGATTAAATATTTAATCACAGGTTCAATACGGTCTCGGAGGGCCGCCCCTCATCATGCCAGGTGGCGGACCCCTCATAACTGGTGGACCTCCCATCGCCGGGGGACCGCCTCTGCCCATGCCTGGTGGAGCTCCCATCATTCCTGGAGGTGGACCAGCCATCATTCTCATTTGGGGGGGTGCTGATAATTGGCCGCGGCCTCCCGGAGCCATGTGTTGTTGAGATGGTCCGCCTACTCCTCTTACAGGACCCTAAAATAATAATAATAACCATATATTAGTATACTAGAAAAACATTATATCTTTCATTCATAAAAATTAATATAACCTGAAGTCCTGCGGGAGCACCAGTGGGTCCTGCTGGCAAACCTCGACCGGCAGCTCTTCCAATACCGGGTCCTCCAACTCCTCCAGGTACAGGAACTCTAGGCAATCCTTCCTCTGGGGGTGGAAGTCCCTCAACTGACATGGACACTATATTTTCACCTCGCAATAAAACAAATCCAAGAGTTCTTTTCTCTTCTCTTTCAACGCCTAAATTGTAAAGATTAATTAAGACTTAAGCTCAATTCAACGAATATAAGATACTGTCTGAATAAGATACTGACCCTTATTTGTGCGCGATTTAATTTTTCTGAATTCTTCACAGTCTCCCAGAATTAAGTTCATGTGTTTGTCGAAGGCTTTGAAGGTTCCGATGAAAGTGCGAGAATCTTGAAGAACTATTCTCACACGATAGTTGATGTGTTGCAACATCTTATTATTCTTGCCGATCGTCTGTAATATCAGTCATTATTTAGGTTATGAAATAATTGAACAGTCGAAATACAATGTTAAAGATAATTGGAGACTGGAAACATGGTGTTGATGAAAAGAGATTTAGTATTTTATTAGTAAATTAGAATGGAAGAATGAAGGAAATATATTGTTTTTGTGGTCAAAACAAGAAGGACGCTCGTTAACGTTATCATAGTAAACATTAGAAAATAAGAAATATGACAAAAATAATGTATTTGTTGGGTGAAGAAACAAGTATTATTTAGTTTATTTAGGATATTGCATACCATTTTGTGGGCGGGGCCAAAGATCACTGCGATTAAACAAACCAACTAAATGACAAACACCGGCGCCAAACTGACAAACTGACAGCGGTGTGCCACAGACAAACATACGCCGGCTACTCTACTCTATGGTTTATCTGCATATAAACATATTATTACTAATTAAATTCATTTATTACAAAGAGTTTTTTTATGATTATTTTATCTATGTAATAGGTATCAGTTATAAAATTTCATACCTCTTTATTTGAAGCCTTGTTCGCATTTAGGCAATAGTGGAAATAGCCCTTAAAACAGTAGTAGTAGCTGTAATATTTCACCAGTAATAATAAAAGGCTTTAAAAAACGTATTTTCCATAGGTAGGAATTGCACAAATATTCTCAGTTGTAAAACCTCTCCGTCTACTTGAGTAAATAAGATTTATCCAGAAGTTTTCCTTGCATAGATCCCTTAGGTCTACAAATGAATTCAAATTCAATTCCTTGGCTTGTGTTTTCAATATTGATGAAGCCTCTCATAAATCTACAACCCTCATTGTAATGTGCATTCTAAATTTGCGTGGATAGTCTAATCTGAATATCTGGGAACTGTTGCTCCAGACTGTATTTACAATAATATGTATGAATAGACTAATTTTTTTCTAAATAAATAAAACAAACCAATAATTTTAATAATTAAACAATTTATTTATAAATAAACATTACACGTATTATGCCACTATCAATTACCTACCTTTAAATATAGCTGTTTAGATTTATTTACAATTATGGAAAATACTTATCCACAAATAGTTATTTCAGCATACAAACAGTACATAGTATAATATATATATACATATATAATAATAATATAATGTTGTAACAAAACATTTAAAAATAATATACAAACGGAGTTCTACTATGAAATGGAATATTCAATGGCGTAACAAGAACGGTGATATTACCAACACAAATATAACTCGTCATAAAGGCTTTACTATATTATATCAAACTAGAAACAGTTATTATGATAGTAAAATTAAAGAATAGTTATTCACATCTAGCCGGACTGAAGAATCTTAATCGCGAAGATTACAGATTGGGAGGTTTGTTGCGTGAATGTGTAAAGTGCTTGTAAACAACTAGTGGGAGCACTTCACACATTGATTGAACAAATGTTAGACAGTGTGCATAGTTATAATAATCGAGAGTGAGAGTGGAAAGACAGGCCGGCAGAAGCAGTCTTGAGGTGGGCTCGTCTCCTTGAAGCGCTCTTCTAATATTCAGTCTTCAGTTTTCATCAGACAGAGGTATATTACTTCGTTATTGCATTCAATCCGTACAAAATATACACACATTTGGCCACCGACAACGACAAGCGATAACACAAAAACAATCCTTCATAATAATAATTTAAAAAAAAACAAGTCATGCGCGTTTGATTCAAGAGGCGCGCGCGAATTGTATCACGGAATTCAGTCTCACGGGGGCAGATTCCGCGGAATTCATGTACATCTTTCTCTTCCGCAGCGGCAAAGATAACATATCTCGGCGGGATAATTCAGTCAAGTCTTCGGGTGATGGAGATCTTTCGTCAGTGGACATGGTGGCCTGTTCAGCGGCGGCCAGAGCTGCCTCCACGCACTTGACAATGTTACTATCCGTGTGCAAAGTGGGGCGGAACTCGGGCACGGGGGCGAAGTATGTCCGCTGTCTCATCACAGTCAGCTGTTCATAACTCGAAGGCGGAGGAGAAGACGAGGATTCTACCACGGATGCCGCCGGTTCGATGATTTGCATTTGTTCCACAATCGGAGGCTCCTCCCTGACGGGCGCGATCGGCTCATTCATATCATCAGCGTGTCCTTTGATGTGAGCCTCCATTTCCTTTTTACTCTTGAAGGTGTCATCGCATATGGTGCATTTGTAGCATTTGGCTCCGTAATGCTGGACGCGGTGCAGCTTGAGGACGTGATTGTAGCCGAAGTCTCTGAAGCAGATATCGCAGTGATATGGTTTTTCTCCGGTGTGGGTTCTCGAGTGCACCTTCAATTGCTTCGAACAGGTGAATCCTTTTCCGCAGCCGGGTGCCGAGCATCTATAAGGCTTTTCTCCCGTGTGTGTCCTCAGGTGGATGACGAGTTGACCAGATTGAATGAATGTTTTCCCGCATACGGTGCAAGCGTGAGGCCGCTCTCCTGTATGAATGCGCATATGTCTGTGTAGTTTTCCACTGTGCTCGAAAGCCCTGCCGCACACATCACAACGATAAGGCCTTTCCTTGGTGTGGATCCTCCTGTGGACTTGCAGGTTCTCCTTGACGCTGAACATCTTGTGGCAGAATTCGCATTCGAAAGGTCTCTCTCCAGTGTGTGTGCGGTAATGTCGCACGAGCCGAGCGGGCACTGCGAATGTCTTCCTGCACACATCGCAGCGATACGGATCCCCCGATGCGGTGGCGGCCTGAGGCTGCACCCTGGAAGGAGACTCTTCAGAAGGGGCAGAGTCTCCATGGGACCTGGCGTGGCTTGTATGAGCACTCTTCGTCGCAAAAGTCATCCCGCACTGACTGCACTGGAATCTAGTCGGCAACGAGCTGCTTGCTTCTTCGGCTTTTCCTCCTTCGGCGGCCGACTCTGTTTTCTCTACTGAAGGTGCGCCGGCATAACACGAACCCACCATTTCATTCATCCAGATCTTTTCTGTGAACAAAAACAAACAAAAAAACACATTAATAAAAATTACGACAATTAACAATTTTCAATATGGAACCTGGGGGGTTTTCTGAATTGTTTTGTTTCATAAATATATTTTTGATCCATTCTTTGTGTTGCTTCTCCCACAACTCCTCGGCCATGTTGCTCCTAGGAGTATCTAAGTGGAAGTGAGGGTACCATAGCTGGTGTATAGTGAGTCCCGCCTCCCCCCGGGCGATGGTCTCGCACGTGGCCCCCCCAGTGCACGTGTCTAGTGACCAGGTCAGTGTCGCCACGTGGAACGATCATGACATAACAAACCACTCCTTCAAGTCACCGACCTCGTCTCGTGCATCGCACATCGACAAGGGATATTAACATCGCTGACCTTTCAAATGCATCACAACATTCAATACATTTTCCAACGGTTGGGAAATGAAATGTTCGATGTTTGAATTGAAAACAATTGATAAGGAAATGTTGCGCGTGTACTGTTTATGAATAGTGTGTGTGTTAGTGTGAGTGTGCGCGGTGGTAGTGGTGTGGAGTACTGCGGCGTGTTGTCCGCGGTGCTGTGCCTCCACGTGCCGTTTCTTCCAGCGATCACCGACCTGCCCAACACCAATACACACTGACACACCAACACATGCACACACCGACACTATGCAAATACACACACGCGCAACGAGCTGCAAAATGGAACTATTTGAAAATTGACCGATATACGCTTTAACTAATTATCGATCACTTTAAAACACACCATAAAAGCACATTAATATCCCTAACAAAACAACAACCAAATTAAAAACAACCCTTATTATAAACGCACAATAAAAAAAACACAACGCAATTGTATGATATGATATGTATAAAATAAACGAGCAGTTTGTTTAGTGATAAAAACAAGCGTTCAATCGGTGGAAAATCGTTCTTGACTTACGTTTTTTGGGGAGTTGTCGCTGTCCCCAAGAGTGGCGAACTTCGGCGATGGTCCTCTGGTTTGTGCGGCTCAGTGGTGCAGGATCTGCAGGTTCAGGGTTCAAAGCTACGATCGGGAGTGACTCTCAAAATAGTTGCCGCTCGCGTGGTGAGCTGGTCATGTCTGAATCGTGGGGCTACACTGTTTACCTCTACGGGCTTCGGCTGTTTCCGCGACCGGCCGGAAACAGCCGAACGGGTTTTACGGGGTGCGCGGGTGAAGAGGGGCATTTTGGACGGCACGTGGAGGTGAAGCACCGCGATCACAGGCATGCTTTTCCAACATTTTCGACCATACTCTTCACCGGCCGTCAAAAACTACGTAATTTTTTTTAAAAAAATTACAAAACACATTTTAAAACATCCCAAACGATTATAAAAAATTCATTCATATATAAATAATTAAAATAATATCAAATTTCAAACTTTTTTTTTTAATTAATTAATTATTTTTTTGTAGTTAAATAATTGATAATTATGATTTTTATGTGTGTTTAATTTATTTATTACATTTTCGAGTGTTTTGTTGTGTTTTAATGTGATTGTGTAGTGGTTTTGTAATTTGTTAATAATAGTGAGGCGGCGGTGTACGCAGTGTGAAGGTTGTGTCCTTGTGTGACCCGACCAAAGATGAAAAAGAGAGTGGTCGTCGACCCCGTTCGTGGGGAAGGTCGGGCGGCCACAGTGCTGCTCCTCCTCTGCATCGTATAACCTTCCCCAACGCACACATATGCCGTAACACCGTGTACGTGTACACCAACACACGCATGCACACCAATAAAATCGTTTATCTCTTTCCAACTGATACATTCAAAAGAGTCGGAAAATGCGTGGCGGCCAACGGTCGGTATGCGATATATGCGCGACACTTTTTTTATTAAAATGCATTCTTAACTAATTGTAACACAATATCAGAAGCTTATTTATAAAGATATTGTGTGAAATTTTATAACCAGTCCTAGTACAAGAATTCCACTTTATAGTTTGTCCCATGAATATAATAATTATAGTATGATAAGTGTACTAAATTTTAGATTATTTTAAAATCTTTGCCAAAAGGATGAAAAACAGATTTTCAACAACTTACAATCGTAAAGCACTGCAATTTTTGTGAAATCGGTTGAACCAAATAGAGATTTTACATACTTTAACAATATATTAAAGTGTATTAAAGATAAATAATTCTGAAAAAATAAATTAACCACGATACAGGACTCGAGCCTGAAATGATTGGTTATATACAAAAATTAACATACTTTAACATTATAATGTTAAAGTTTGTTAATTTTTGTGCAGTTAATTGATTTGTATAATAATTATTGCACAAAAACGCAGCATTTTGAGGAAACCGTCCCTATTGTTTCAAGGTTTAAATAGTCAATAATTTAGTTATTAACAATATATTCTATACCAAAATAATCTATCAATTATAAATGTCATTTATTTTCAATAACTATCATAGGATAGTTGACTATGTGCGCCTACGGTAAATTTTCCAGGGGGAAGGGGAATAGTTGGAAAAATAATGTCCCACGAGATTTTCTTGTGTATTTTAATTTATTATTTTGTTAATTTGTTCAATCCAGGGCTCAAGCGAGCCTCTTGCTTATACCTGAGAGTGCCTATGGTTTTAACTATTAGAACGTCGTAGCTCATCGTAGCACTGTCGTGGGCCAGTTATTCATAGAGCGTAGATCATATAACTGGGTAACTAAAAACGGAGAAATATTTCAACACGCCAAAAATATACGGAAGAAATGGCTGAAGCAATAAATAAATAGAATTTTACCAAGAAAATGTCCACTCTTTCTAAAAGTTGTAAAGTGTTTATTTGTGGATACATATATATAAATGGCAAGAATACTAAGATTAAGATGTGATATTATGAACATGTTTAGTATTCCCACCGTCCTTAATAATACAAGAGTCAAAAAAAGTGCGAATGATATTAATTAATTAAAAAATCAGCAATCTTTTGAGACAACTGTCTCCGAAGACGACTATATTTAAGTAGAACTTTATTTTTTTAATAAAATGAAACTAACATGACAGTCTAATAAATAATTTAAAGAGAATCCTTAACGTAGTATACATATTTAAAAACCTTGATAATTATTTTCAAGCTTTATTCCCAATCTATGAAAATATACCAATCATCTTGTGTAGAAATATTAATATTTTAACAATTTATTGTTCAGACTTTTATTACTTTTATGCTTTAGTTTTCAATAGTACGTTCTGTTCACCACAATGCCCTCTGTATGTTTATCACCTCAGTGGCTTTGCAGATAAATAAATAAAAAAATATATATATTGATTGATTTATAATTTGCTAATAATGGGGGCCACAGTTGTCTAAACCTGACCTATTTTGGGGTTTTCCGTCTTCGCTCCAAAGCGGGTGTTTTGTATGCGCTTGAGAGAGACGGAAGACGCGGTTATACAAACACACGTAAACATAGCTATCATTATCATTTCGGTGACAAAATAAATAAAATAATTAACATTAATCAATAAAAATATTATACTGTGAATTAATATAGATATAATTTTGTGAAAAACTAAATATTAAATGATTATGGTGACTTATAATAAACAAAGTTATTTTGTTATTGAATTAAAAAAGGTTTGTATGAATGCTTGACGCGTGTGTTATTTGGTAGGTCGAAAAACGCATTCGAATTTCGAAACGAGTGGCGTTTGTTGAACTTGAGTGAGCGTGTAAGGGCGTTGGATGCACTGATGATGATCATGATGATCGAGGGCCACTGACCCTGGAGTATGGAGCATGGAGCATGGAGTATCAAACATGGATCTGGGCCACTGCGCCCTCCACACGTGCCTCGTAGTGACGTCACAGTGCAACGAACTCGAGGGCCCCTTCTTCCGCTGTATTGATCGAGCCAGAGACACTTTCCCATGTCGATAGGGCCACAATATATGCATGCAAGGTCCGCATACATACATATACACACCATGTTAATATACAGCCTATTGCGCTTGCACTACTTTCGCTCTCTGAGGATCGATAAGGGGCGGTGGATGGTGGATGGTGGATGCGCACATGTTGCTTGAGGGTAGGGGTCACCTTTACTTGCACCCCAACTCTCTCTTTCATGTCCTTCAAGCTTCACAACGTAACCTTTCCAAATTAGTAATCTGTTTAACCACTGCCACTTCGCTAGCCTTTAATATACATACATATCTACATTTAATATATAACTGGATATGCCCTTTTTCCGATATCGCATTGCATATAAAGGCATAAGTGTGTCTCCCTCACTCAACACATTTCTAGTGACCACTGAGAGTGATTGTGACAATACTTAATAATATTGTAAACATGTTAAAGAAGTAGTGTTTGTTAAAAAGTGAGCCTAGATGTATTTGAGTGTATGTTTGAGTCCATATGACATGTAGTAACAATGCATTTACCCATTTTACTGTGAAATATAACTGAAGATATGAAGAGAGATGTTTACAGTATAATGTTTGCCAGGTAACTCGTGTTTTTGGCCACTTGATCCACTTGAACTAACCACGCATTTAGCCACTCATCTTATGTTTATATCTATAATTATGTGTTAATAACCCATAGATATGATGTAACTTGATTATGTGTATTATGTAAGAGAGTGCGATGGGTCAAAAAGGCTGTGCTTGCAACCGAAATGGTTGTCTGAGTAATGGATATTGTGGAGGCGAGGTGAACGACATGACACGTGCTGTATTGGCTGTGATGGTGGAGATACACGTGGAGAGTCGGTGGCCTGCATCAGGACTTGGTGCACTACACTACACGTGGAGCAGGCCACCAACCCGACACGTGGACACGCAGCACTTTGTTGTTTGTACACTGACATATTATGGTACAACCATTTCCGGGATGCACGCAGCACTTTGTTGTTTGTACACTCATATTAGGTACAACCATTTCCGGGATGCGTATTCACATTTCTCTATAATCACAATCTCTACACTCTCTACACGGAATTCGTCTACATATTCAAATCACCACATTTTCTATACCCTATATCATAAATGTGTAGAGTAAACAGTTCTCTGGAATACCACATCTCTAACGGAGCTGCATATTTTAGACAATGTGTTAATTCATTGTCTGTCAACGATCTTAACTATTACAGGTCAACAAAGGTATAGAAATAATTCAACCTCATGATGATGACTACTTATATGCGTAGAGTAAATGTCAGACATGCATATTGGCGAGAATATTTACGAAAAGTTTTACAGGAGAGACGAAAAACTGATTCAAGCTGAATGACGCACACTTAAAACTAGGTATTTTTTTAAATCATTATTATTTTTTATGAAACCTATATAAATTGGAGTGAAATGAATGCATGGAAATATGTTTTTTTTTTAATTTATGTACGGCCCGAGAAGCTTTTGAGAAGGTTTTTACATTTTTTTTTATTTTAGACACAACAACGTGTTAATTAATTGTCTGTCGGTGATCTTAACTATTACTAGTTACACAGGTCATCGACTTAATAATCAGTATTTACCTTACAGTATAGGAAATCAGAGAAAACCTGGATCAAGACGATCGATCGGGATTTTATTAATATTATTCTTTTTCGGATTTGAACCCATGACCACAGTATTTGTAGTCATGCGTCTTAAGCTTGGGATTCCTAGGTTGGCGTAAACGTACACCGTAAAGACGGTAATAGAGTTGCTTTGCTATAATTTTGATTGGTTTTTTGTTAATAAGTGCCTCGCCCGAGGCTCAGACGAGGCATTAACTAACAAAAAATCGATCAGAAGTGTAACTAAGTAACTCTACTGACCTATTTACGGTGACATATGCCTGGGAATTCATTACTTTATCCCCTGAACTATTAATCTGGTATATTTATGAAATGAATTAATACCCAAAAAAGCAAAGTCTCCTACGCTGAAAAAACCCGATTACTCTCTGTTAAAAATGTATATGATTGGATTGTGATTGGTCACATTAGAACACCATTAATCACAATCGTTGGTAAAATATCTCCCCGAGTATGTCTATGGTTTATCATTCACTCTACACACATGCGAAATAAAGAGTAACTTTAGGTAATAACTGACTGATAAGTACATACAACTTAGGGCTGATTTCTTCAACTATTTGAGCTACTTTTGAGACGTTACGTTAGAATAGTTTCTACTTTGGTGATTTATTTTTATGCGATTGTAATTTAAATCAATTAAAGAGTGACTTGAGAGTAACATAGCTCGCTATTTGAAAACTCAATTCAGTAATACATACATTGATGAGAATAGACAAGTAATTTTGTAACTTTGGCTCATAATATCGTTTGAAAAAAAGATTTTTCGTTTTCGGGAAGCATCAGATTCTTAACAAAATGAATGAATGATAATATTTAACTGTAGAGGTTGGCTACAGAACCAAATCGATAGAGAGCAAGAGTGTTTTTTAAAAGAACCATATCAATACCCAATTCACATACCTCATTAGCAGTTATTTTGGAAGCAAATCTTATTGATAGACAGATCTTTTCTTTATTATCAAAGTGTTCAAATGCAAATGTCGTTTATTGCTTTTGTTTTAAACAAAACAAAACCAATTAAACATTAAATACTCCCCATTTTTGGTGACTTTAATAATAGTTCTTAAATAAGTAAAGACATTTAAGCGTTATTAATATTCAAAAAAATATATTTTGTTTTTTTATATATAAATAGCGAAGCTTGTCGGTGAGGTGAGGTGCCATAAACATATTTGACGTTTGAGGTTACTATTTGTTGTGATGGGAGGCGGCGATTTGGTAAGGAATATATCTGTTTTTATTTAAATTAAACGTGATTTTTAATTTAAATCCGTTTAAGTGCAGGATACTATTAAAATATCTTTAGTGCTGAACAAATTCAAATTCTAGAATACGAAGAAATCATGGCATCCCAACACGTTGAAAAATCAAGAGAGAGTTTGGAAAGCAGAGCAGGAAGAAGCCCAAGAAAAAAGAAGAATAGAAGAAATGAAAAAAGAAATGGAACAGGAGAGAAGCAGAGAGGAATTAGTTAGACATGGACAATCTTCCGGCGTACTTAGTCAAGACAAAGACATCAAAATGGACTGGATGTATAAAGTATGATATTTAGACCTATAAGATCATAACCTAACGTTTTAGTTAAAATAATCACTTACTTTTAGACCCCAAACCAAGGAGTTGATCATGAACAGTATTTACTAGGCAAAAAAGTTGACAAAACATATGAAAATATGGTTTCTGAAGAGCAAAATAAGTCCAATTTATTAGCTCCTCCTAAAAATCACGTTGAACATGAATGCATACCATTTTCGATTAGGAATCTGAGTAAAGATACTAATAATATGCAAGTTGATATGTCTAGAAAGATGTTAGAAGATCCATTAGTGGCGATAAAAAAAAGAGAATTGGAATCTAGGGCCGAGCTTTTGAAAAACCCTGTCAGATTGAAGGAGCTAACAAAGATGTTAAAAGAGGATCAGGTAAACATTTTCATTTTTAATTATTACACTAAGTTATTCGTTATTCAATCATAATGTTGTTTGATATTTTAGTCAAGTTCGAGAAAATTAAAACATAAAAAAAATAAGAAGCACAAAAAACAGTCTTCTGACTTAGATAAAAAATTGGTTGAAAAACTCATGAAACTTACCGGCAGCAGTGATAAGAAAATAAGCATTGACGATTTGCTATCGGCATCTAAAAAATCTAAATCTAAGAAAAAGAAGAAGAAAAAAAAAGTCTCATCCTCTTCATCTAGTTCAAGTTCTGAAGATGAAGTCAGAGTATCCAAAAAACGTAAAAGTGAAAGCCAAGACGATAGGAAATCACATAAACATGCTAAAAATGAATCCAAAGAGGAAAAGATTGAGAAACACAAAGAGTACACAAAATATTCAAAGGATTCTGATGATTCAGACGATGAACCTAAACATCAAAATAAAGGATATGGATTGATAAGAGCTGATGGTAGTAAAATTCCATTAAGTGTTACAAAACATAGCGAGACCAAATCTCAAAAGCGAAAGGAAGACCCCAAAAAATCATTTGATCGAAATGAAAGAATACGCTTATCTGAAAGAGAAAAGGAAAAGAGGCGAATGGAAATGATGAAAGATGCTATTCAAAGGGACAAAGAACGGGAGACTAATGTAACTTACCATCGCGAAAGAGACAAGAAACTCGAAGAAAAATTCAAACAGGACGGTTACAAGGAAGACTTTGTTGAGAAACAACTCCGTGCATTTGCAGATGTCGGAACAGTAGAAGGACGAATAAAATCTAATATTTACAATATACAGAGATCCAAAAGAGATATGGATTCTAACTTTGCCAAAAGATGAATAAAACTCCACTAATTATATCATTCAACATGTATTTAATATTCTTAATTACAAACAATAATAAGCAGACATTTAAAAATAATTATCTTATACAGTATATATTCTCCTTTTATATATAAATATAATCAATAAAATGTGTATATTGTATGGAACATCGCAAATAAACTTATTGACACATTGTGTTAAGTATCTCCAGCTTTTCTTCAGTAAAAATAATATTGCATAGAAATTTCCTCCAAGATGATCAATCCAATGGGATTTTTTCCTTGATGATCTGTAGTTGAAGTTAATAAATATTATTATCAAATTTAATAAGCATACACTTATTAAAAGAATGTAAGTATGATTTAGTTAATTTAGCATTTCTAAATACGTATTAATTAGTACACAAAGTATTAATATGTGACTGTGTATGGACATTGAACAAAGCAATAAGTATAATTGGAGTGTCTACATTATGAATAATACCTTTGAACACATTTCGGTATAGATGGGGTCGGTGTCCCAAGGTCCTCGCTCAGGTAGTGCGATTGCCCGGCGTCGCAATTCAGCCACCATCTCGCTCAAGTCCATTATTGGCAGGGGATCCACATTTTTTAACAATCCCACCAAATATTCCACATAATGACCTCTGCGAGATTAAATTGTATTTTTGTAATATTCCAACACCCACAATTTTCAAATTTAAAATATTGTAAATAGTCCCCGAAATGTAACCACAAATAATACTTATTGCTTTGTAATCTATGTGAATTGAGTATGGTAAACGTTAGCACAAGCAATAGTATATTTTAAAAACCGACCTCGAGCAGTCTGTTTCGATATAAGCCTTCCAAGCTACCATAAGGTTTGGGTGGAAGCTTCATGTCAGCTCTTTTTACTAATGTTTCTAAGTCATCAGTGGAAAGTATAGACAATGTATCCAATTCAAAATGTCGTACTAATCTACATAAGTATTCAATATAATGGTTCCTGTAATAATTTTAAATATTACTCAATGAATATTTTTTCCTATCTGTGTAATTTTCCCGCTTATATCTTTCCTAACTGTGTATATTTTATAAAATTGTCATACTTGCACAATCCTCCTTGGCCTTTGGCTACATCTGAATTGCAAAGACCATCTACGAGTCCAGCCGATGTTTCCTTTTGTAATTGCACCGGACATCTAGATAAGTTTGATGCCCCTTCATATGTATGGATCGGACTGTCTATTTTGAATTCTATATTGTTAACCTGCAAGCATTTATGAAAAAGTAATCATTTTGTAATGTTATAACATTGTAAGAAAATGTATGTATTGACCTGTAATAGTGTTTGAAGTTGATGGGGTTCTTTGTCTCTCAGATAAAATAGGCAATTTCTTGGATGATGTGAATGTAAGCCGAGTCGAGCACAATATGGACTTAGTCCACACTTGGCTCCCATTAAGAATGGTTTACCGCAACCACAGCAAAATTCATATTTGCATTGACTGCATGTAAAATGCATACAGCCGCCTCTGTTAATACGACACATTACATTAGAATATATTTTATGCAAACACAAATTTTATTGCACATACCTTGCCAAAGAAAACCTGTATTTACATTTCGGACAGTCAATACCATGATCATCGAGATGCTTTTTAACTCCTGCTACTTGAATATCTGGGTCGTTTAATTCTTTCCATTCAGAAAACTGTTCACACGAAATGCCATCATGTTGTGATTCCCACTGAAATCAGGTTCGTGGGTAAAATATTTAATTGTTATACATTTCCAAATAACAATAAATACCGGCTTTCTGCAGGAAGCACAAGTTATTGAACCACAGTCAGGACACATTAGCCTTTTTTGCTTTGGTCTTGCGATGAATCCAGATGGACACTATAATATTTTTAATTTGTATAAAGCGACTAAATAAATTATCTTTTTTTTTACTTACCTCTATGCACCATTTAAAGTTAGGGTCTTGCATTACTGTTCGATCTCGCAATTTATTCTGAAATAAGTCATGGACTTGTTCTTCCAGTATGTTCTTCAACAAAATATCCAAATGTGAAAAGTATTCTTGTATTTCATCTTCATTTTGATCATATAATTCGGGGAATTTACAAAATGGACAGTTACATTCAAGTATACTGTGGTCTGTGATTTGAATTGTGAAATAGTTTTTGGCACAATCTTTACAACATCTATGTACACATTTCAACATGGATATCATCTAAAACCAAAATGCCGTTGATAAAACAGTTTATACTAAATCATTAACGTTTCATACCTCATTCATAGGATATTTTCCTAAGCACAGTTCACATTCTTGCTGTAAATAAGCAATGGCTGCTTCGACGGTTGTACACTCATTAGCCGCAATCAAAGCAGTTGCTTTATCAAATTTTCTCTGAACAAGTTCAAGAGCAACTTCAGCTTGCTCCCAAGATGGGACGATTCCTTCTGCTAACAGCATCCTTATTTGTCTCTATATTAATAAAAGTATGTTAAATAAATTTATACAATTGACTATAGAGTAATTCTTTAAATACAGTTGAGCCAGAGAATTAAAATTATTTGAATATCATTTCCTAATATTTCTTACAAATCATCACAGAGTACACACCTCAGGTGAACCTTCTTTCAAATGAATCTTGGTGATATCAAACTTTTTTTTATTTAGCATTAAAAAGTTTTCCAGCAGAGTCTCATCCTGATCTTGATAATCATTTGAACCTGTTGTATTTATTGTCTTGACAAAGTTAGAAGATGAAGGCTTACATTTGTCATCTTCATCGGTGGAATAATTATCACTTAAACAGGTTTCTGAGAAAAATGGTTTCAGAGTACCTTGTTTTGGACTGATTTTTGAGGCACTTGGGGTTTTAAACGAGGTGGATGTCGATTTCCCTTGAGAATTTTTTAATTCACTTTTAGATCTATTATTATCTATTGGTTTTTTAATGTCAGACCGCTTTTGAATGATTGGAATAGGTATTTTATTTACTTTCTTTTCACTTGATTTGAAACCACTTGTTTGAGTTTTGTTAAAAACGCCTTCTTTGAGTTTTTGAACATGACCACTTTGAAAATTAACAAACGGTAAGGACTTGTTGTCTTCAGCAGGGGATACTTTTTTAAGATTTTTGATGGGCAATTTAGAAACTGTTTTATTATTTTGTTTGTCAGGTTTAGGAATTAGAGAAGAAAGTGGTTTTTTATTTTTAATCACATCGATTGTTACATTATTTGACAATTCATTATTTTTATCCTCACCATTTTCATTTATTAATTTAGAATTGTTTTCTTCCTGACGGACACCAAGTATTTCTTCTGTGTGACTTTCATTAGTTTGTCCATTTGTACTTTGTTCATTTTCGAGGTTAGTAACTGAGATAGAACTTTCAGGAATTTCCATCTCATTATTGTTACTTGGGATTGAGGATTCTTCATCGATGAAATCAATACTTTCATGACTGTCCAATTCTGGTATATTTTTATCACTTTGATTTTGTGTTTGTGGTATAACATTTTGAATGTTATTAAATTCATCTTTTTTCTCTTCCGTGTTAACATTTTCATTTATAATTTGTTGTTCTGGTATTTCAAAAGTGTCAATAGCGATTTGTACGATATTATCATTAGTAACACTATTTTCAATTGATGTTTCAATGGTCCCTTTGTGAATGGCTAATTCATTTTCTCTTTGTTGATTTATAACATTTACAACTTTTGAAGTCGATGTAATAGAATCAGCTTGATTCTGAAGATCTTCAGCTAGTTTATCGAAAATATCAAATGGCGTTTCATTAGTTTCTGAATCAGATTGACTATTATATTCATCAGAAGAATTTGAATCGTTTGATTTTGAATCTACTAGATTATTATTGAACGAGTCTATTTTTATATCTTCAATTTCTTCCTCTTCTGGATCACTAGAATCACTATTTGTATTTGTTAAATTTGTATGACTGGATGTTGGTGAAACCGATGACTGACTAACATCTTGTTCTTCATCACTCACATCATCCGAACTATATTCAGAGGCCTCTTCATCAGATTCATAGTTTGCAATATCAGAATTTATTTCTTCTTTCATTTGTTGTATCATCTTTTGCGTGTCTTCCATGACATCAATCAGAGTTGTTCTGGATTTAGTATCATTAAAATTTTCATTGCTTATACCATCAGAGGCTGAATTTGAATCTTGGGTCGTTATCTGTTCCGAATCATTATTTGTGGAAATATCAAGCAAATGTTCGTTAGTGACAACTGGTGCTTCGAGAGAATCGTCAAATGTGATTTTATTTGCATTGTCTATCTCCAGTTCTATTTGGTTGACCTTTGTTTCATAGTTTTGATTGTTTCCAGTTAACTGATTGTTTTCTTCAATAATATTTGAGCTTTCAATGTTTGCCTCGTTATCAAAATATGTCAACTGAGTTGGAGATTCAAATTTAGATATATTTTCTACCTCATCATCATCACTTGAACCACTCTCACCAGACATATATTCCGAATCAGATTTTTCATCAGTGTGCGAGCCGTTTTCTATGGATGTAGAAACTAATGAAGTGTTTGATAATGATAAACTAGAATTATTATCGCTGAATGCCTGAGAAATAGGAATGTTCAAAAATTCTGTTGTTCTACTCAAAGGAGTTGTATTATCGGGTGAAATTTCAATTGTTTGAGTTTCTAAAACATCCTCAATTAAAACTTCATCGATAGAAACAATATTAACAGAAAAATCCACATTTGGAGTATGTTCGATTGCTGTTGCATTTGTTAACATGGAATTAATTTTTAGAGAATCATTACCATTTGAAATCATATTTTCTTCATCATTGAATGTAACTTTTTCCAATTGGGTATTCAAAATACTCGATGATGCAGTAGATATTTTTGGAATATGAGAGTCATTACTTATCTTGGAATTAACATTCTCTCCTTGGCTTTCAACATTATCCAGATTATCATTTGGGTTTATTTGTTGAACACTTTTAGAATCGTTACTAGAACTGGCCAACGTTGCATTATTATATAGAATAACATCATTCTTCTGTTCTTCTTGTGAATTTTGATCGTTATTTTGAACTAGTCGAGTACTCTCATTATTATCAATTGTTTCAATACTTTTATTATTAATATCACCGTCATATTTTTGAAGAATATTACTGATATCTTTTAAAACATTTTGTGTTGGCTGGTTATTCACCTTTTCTATCAACATTCTAAGATGTTTGAAAATTTCGCTTTCTTCAGATGTCCCGTTTCCCGCAATATACTGATATGAATTATTATTATTTACCTTTTCCACACCGTCTGGACCAAGTATATTACCTAACACACTTACCGAATTAACATCCTCTAATTTAACATCTTTATCAGAAGTTGACCGATCTTCACTTAATTTATCACTAGTATTTATGTTATTTGTACTTGAATCGACTGAAAAAGTTTTTAGATAAATATTATTAGATTATTTGGTATGTTATAATGTAAAGTTAAATTTATTTACCAATATCCGGTTTCCTCTCACTTGGAAGTGATTGAGCTATCACTTCCTCTACCCCAAGTTTTCCCTCATTATTATTACCACTATCATTATCAGCCCCGTTAGGTGGTCCCCATATTCTCATTAAAAATGGAGTTAATTGCGTTTTACTTAATTCAATGAATGCAGCCTCCATATCACCGTGATGAGCAGTTAAACATGTTAAAATATCTTCCCTAGCAAATTTACCCCGAGAGTTCAATTCGAGAAACTAAAAACATACATTTTTATTAAATTACATTCATAAAAATGTATTATACAATCATACCTTTTTTTGTCTTTGTTGAACACATTCTGTTACCGCTTGCCATATATTACCCTTGTGCTTTTTAAGAGATTCTTTGGCTTCTAAATGTGAAATTGTGCCGACGTTATTTTCTTTAGTTTCTCGTCCGTATTTTGTTGCAACTGTTAAAACTGTTTCAATCACATTCGACCAATTTTCTTTAAGCCATGTGATTGGATTTTGAGAATACAGTTAGTCATAGCTATTTGAAGTTCTTCAGCAGAAAAGTTATTAAGCTCGGCTTCCTAATTTGAAAGATAAATAAATTAATTCATCGGCTTATATGCATTAATGTTTCTCACACTTACTCTCAACAATTTAACTAGCTCCATGCCCTGTGATTTCATTGCATCACTCTGCCTTCTTTGAATCATTTGATCGGTCAATATATTAGACTGAAAATACGGATCTCGAGGCTGCGATTCACTGCGGTGTGGATTGTAGTCGTTCTGTGTTTTAAATAAAGCATTACTATGAATTAATAAAAATGACAAATGTGTTTTTTGTCACATTCAGGACAAAAATGTTAAATTGACAACCACACATGTTGGCTATAGAGTTATTTTATATTTTAAGATATATATTCATTTTAGTAAAATATGTTAATGGTTTTTATATATGTATACTTTTTATAAATTATTTATAGAATATTATATTGTAATGGGTATATAAATAGGGAAATAACTAATTGAGGCGTTGCTTGTGAATCATTTTCCAGCTGAAAAACATTGTCTGTAATTCAATTGAAAAAATGACAATTTTTTTCTGTTCACCCTTTCATTGAAAAATAAATATGGTTCGATCAGTTCAGGTCTATGACGATCTTCTCTGTACAAATCAGGTTTTCTCAAGTCCATGATGCTTCTATAGGATGAGGGAACAGCATTTCCAATCCGAGATCCATGATTTGGAGCTAGTAATGAATTTGATCTACTCCTCAATGGACCAACAGGATGATTTCGTTTTGGTTGCCTATCTTCATATTCTCCTTCATAATAATATGGAGCTTCTTCCATTCCATATGGACTGGGTTCACTCTGCAAATCAATTTTTATTAATTTAACAGCTCGTATTTAACTAATTAATTCAATTATTTTACTTGCGCGTCACTTGAATACGACAATCGACTTATTGATCTTTCACTTTTATGAGATGATGTATATTGATCGGAATCTCTCGGATTCCTATTGTGCAATGAATTTGATCTTCGAAACGATTTATTAAATCGCCTTCGCGGTTTATCAATTTTGGGGGATCTGCTATCGTCATTGTCAATATCGTCACTTTTAACTGATGCTTGAGTTTCATTTGGCAGAGTGTCATACGTCTATAAATTCAAAAACAATTTATAATTTTATCATATCAGTTTATTTATAAAGAAATGTATATCTAAATAACCTGTGTAGATATGCTTTGCGGAAGTGGAGATGTTCCAGTTGAAGTGGTTTTTTTGTCATGTTTTTCTTCATCGGATACTTGGTTTTTGATGGAGTTGTCTCTTGGAGGTGATGGTCCACAGCCTGTTGATATTTTTTCACTTGTTGATTTTTGTTTGTTTCGCTTTCTTATTATGATATTGGTCTCAGATATACGAGATGAAGGTTCAGGGCTGAACGATTTCCTTTCGGTTGCAATTGAGCTGGTAGCTTTTCGAACACACTCATCTGCAATCACATATCAATAATTGGTTGATGTAGGAAAGATTTTGCATTCATTCTTCGAAAGAGATTCTGGTTTACTGTATTCATATTATTAATAGTCTACACACACATACAATAAGACTAGGAGCTAGAGATGGGTAGGTTTAGTGGAAATATTCTTGGATGCGTGTCCATAATTTATGTATGACTCAAGGGGTAGCCAGCTACCTCCAATTCCATCAATTCTACAGACAACTTTTTATATGGGATGCTCTCTGTATGTATACATTTCAGACTCACCCATCTCTACTAGGAACTAGGTAATTAATTAATACTATCTAATCTTTGTTCCTGGGAAGAATGAAATTTTCTTAAGCCTACCTTTACTCTTAGTCACAGACGAATCTTCAATCGAATCTGATTCATAAGACGTTGCTTTCGGTGGCTGTTTTGTTTGTATTTTGTTTTGGTTGTAATCTTCAGCGTCGCTGTAGTCATATATGTTGCTTTCGTTACTTGAAATATTATTGATCTTGTTGACTGATTGTGTGATGTTTGGTTTTGCCGGTGGTGCAGTGGGTGTCTTACAACAAACATCACAGACTCTCTTCCCAGCTTCGTTAACAAATGTGCAATGTTCACATTCCCACGAATGTTGTGGGATCGGCGGTGGAGGAGCGTCTATTTTTTCATCAATTATTTGAACTTTTGATAGACTCTTCCCATCGAAATCGTCGACATCTGTTAATCTATCATCGTTGGTGTGATGTAATCTCTGTTCTATGTCGTGAATGCTTTTCTTTCTTTGATTGTGCCGTCTTTCCGACACAGGACTGTGAATTGAATGTGTTTCTGAGCCAGCTATTGATGGTTTTCTTCGTGTGGATTTAATACTGTTTCTTCGGTGTGATTGGCAATCTTCTTCATCAGATAAATCGTCGTGTGTTGGTATGTTTCTGGAGCTCATCCGAGACCTGTGAGACCTTATGCTTGCAGTGGGTGATACTGGTCTTGAATTCATTCTTGACTGAGGTCTGCTAGGAGTTCCCATCCTGTTCACTTTAAAGCAAAATAATCATATTATTTCGGTGTCTAAATAATGCATATGTATAATAGTTTTCTTACTCATGTGATGAGGAGGCATCATTTGCGGTGGATACATTGGCATTCCATACCACCAATATGGCGGTGGGACAAAACTACCAGATTCGGAAGGATAATTTAAGCTCATATTACTTCCACATCTACCACCATTCCATGGCCCTGCCCATTCTCCGCCCATGGGAGGGCCCTCGTTCATCATGTTGTGTTGGCAATTCATACAATTATTATGTATTTGTGCCATGGACTGTGCCTAAAACATTTATTATTACAAATAATTTTTCTTTCAATAACATATACATGATCAAAAGCACATTTTGTTTGCTGTTTTTGTGCATTTAGAGGATGAAAATGGATGGTTTTCATCCAGTTTGGCATAAGAATATGTGAAAATCAGAGAAGTGCCAATGTCAAACGATATTATATGTATATCGCTTCATTCCACTCCACGTTGATAACGAATAGAGCAATATAAAGTAAATAAATAGGTATAATACTACAATATTCGCTTGACTTTGACACATCTCTGGTGAAAATAGATCTTATTAAATAAAATCTGGGCCCAACCGTCACCAACGAGATATTAGAAGGCCTGACAAGTGATTGGGACGGAGCATGGAGTTTGACAGAGGCTACACCAGTCAGACGCGGTTGGTTTCCCTTCTAGACCAATCATCTCATTCAGACTGCACGGATATGTCCGCCATCTTGATATTTATACATCTAGTTGTGAGGCATTCATGTCGGTGGTGTTGGCCAATTCCATTCACAGTGAACTGTCGACGAGTGGAAATATATGAAACTCCTGTGCGTGTGCAGTTTGCCGGAAAATGGCGGAGTTTCATATTATATTTCAACCCGTTGACAGTTCATCTCTAACGGATTTCGCAAGGTTTTGATACTATTTTACATGTATAGGTATTTAAAAAATCATTTTATACTGAATAAATGTAAAATATTCTATATTATACTGAATAAGTGCAAAAAAATACACGGGTTTCCACGAAATTGCACGAATTATTTATATGCAATGCGATATCTAATGTTTATATCATTCTATGTAACTAGCGTGATATTTAGATAATAACGTGCGTGGCTAAAAATACTGTAGTCGTAGTAGATATACTCTGATTTCCTGGATTTTAAGGTGATTTTAACATGTTTACAATATTATTGCGATTTAATCATTATAAATGCACGAGGGCCGCCGCCAAAGTATTGTCACAACCACTCTCAGGGGTCACTAGAAATGTGTTGAGTGAGGAAAACCTGTATATTATATAGGTTTTTACTTAAAATTCACCTTATTTCATTTCAGTTTCCCTTCAAGAAAAATAGTCGAATAGAATATTTTACACTCCAAAGTACAACAATGACTTCCAAAATACATAAAAAGGTACACGTATGAAGATCTAGTTATATATTTAGTCAATAATTAAAGTTTTATTGATTGGCTAAATTTATTTGGTCACTTTGACAGTTCATACATTATTGAACCGCGACCAACTTCACGTCGATGTATCAACTCTCTTTCGTTTTCATTTATCTTGTGCTGTCGACTATCGATATTGTAAAGATAAATACCTGTTGCATCATTGGATTGAATCTCTGTGGATAAAATTGATTGTTGGGAGGCATTTCTGAGTTGAGGTCGAATGCTGATGCACTTATGGGACTCCTTTTCAATGATCTTTGTGGACTTGCCGCCATATCTCTTTCCAAGTATCTTTGCCTCACTGTATTTTCCACAACTGGATTATGCACACTGGTCATAGTATTCCACCTTCCATTTCTTCTGGGATCATTAGCATCCTGGTTTGTTTGATTGACTATTTTCATGTTGTTGAAGTTTTCAGTCAAGTCTGGAGATGTTCCGTGCATTAATTCTTGATGTCTTTTGTAACGTTGTTCTAGATTTGTTTGTAAAGGTGCTCGTGATAGAGTTGCCGACTTCGGAGGCAAGTTTCTCAAAGATGGAGCCCCTTAAAATATACATATTAATAATAATAAACCATTATACTATCTATGATTTGTTTTACCATTTGGTGGAATTGCCGGTAAAGGTCTCATTGATATATTCCTTTCACTGGATAAACTTTGCGTACTCATTTTTCTGCCTAATGAATTTCCTATGCTTTCGTTTCGTGAGGAACCCTATTCATAAATTTTTAGATTATCCCAATTTTAACTGTCTCACCTTTTTTCATATTTAAAATTCGCTCGCAATAGAGACAAACAAAATGATCAACGAGCGCCTTTTTGGGGAGAGTTTTTTTTTTGTTTGTCTCTATGCAGAGCGAATCGAGTATAGTTATAAAATATGAATAAATAATAATGTGTGAGTATTATTATTTGATAATAATAGATATTATTAGTAGGATAATAATAATATTATACACATAAAACACGTGTGGTGAACAATTCAACATGTGAGCCCTAGTGGAAGAAATTAATTGATGTTTTGAAAAGGCGATAAGAAAATGCATTATTTACATTTGTTATTCATGTTGTTTTTGAAGCTGTATTTCGTTTTTAAATTAGTTTGTTTGTATACCTTGTTTCTTCTCGGTGGAGGGACGGGGGCTGTGGAAACACCTTTAGGGGGTAAAGGGGGGCGTATATTTTCTTGATCTATAGTGTTTAGACTCTGCAATGAAGTGATTTAGCTTTTAAATTATTGATTAATGGACGTAATATGAATTGTTAACCTTTCTCAGATGAGTCTGACGCTTTGGATGCCTGTGATACATTTCATCACAACTTAAACAAAACATTTGTCCATTGCAGTTAACACATTTAACTGCTGGATTTGACGATCCGCATAAATCACAACGTTTACCATCGGATCTTTTGCCACCTTCATTTATAAAAAAATATGTGTTATATTTAATCGCATTCAAATAAACGTATTGACTTTAAAGATTATTTGACTATGGAATCGAATAAGCGAGGTGATTCGATACCACCGATATATTAGCAGGCCATACAACTGGATGTATGAATATCAAGATAGCGGACCAAGTAGACGAGTTTGACTGTTTAAACAACAGTAATGAAGAGCGATCTAGAATTCTCACGAACTGACATTGAGGCGAGGCCTTTAAGTTACAACAATTTTTATAATTTGGAACTGACCCGATACCACAGATATATTAGCAGGCCATACAACTGGATGTATGAATATCAAGATGGCAGACCAAGTAGATGAGTTTGAGTAGTTAAGGTGATTAACAGTGTTTAAAAGCAATAGTATTGAAGGGCGATGTACACCTCTATCGAAAATTCACTTACTTAGCTCAAACAATTAGTATTGTCTCTCTCAGACTCGTCTACTCGGTCCGCTATCTTGATATTTATACATCCAGATGTTTGGCCTGCTAATATATTAGTAGTACCAGGCGAATGCAAAAACTACTAAATATACAAACTATCAATTTGTATCTACGTTTTTGTGTTAATAACCTATCAATTCAAATGAGTGAACCAAGTTTTAAAATACAAAAACTATATTTTAGTACGATAACTGAAAGCCAAATCTATGTGTTTGCAATTTCATGTAAACTTGTATGTATAAATGAATAAATATGTGGAGAAAGTAGTTTTCTGTCCTTTCAAAACACATTGTTTGGTGTTTCATTGATTGTTTTAAAGCAGGCGTTAATTAAATAAATGAATAAATACGTTTTTGTGTATGCAAACATTTAGAAATCTTTAAAAATTCCCTAATTAAGTGTATTCCTTGTTGAATAAATAAATACATTATGAGTACTACTATCTGGCAACACTTGAAAATCTTAAAAAAGCGCGTACGATGTATGGAGCAATTCCACAGTCAAATAATATTTTAAGTGTATTTTGTATAACTGACTTGGTGGTGTCGGGTTTAGATTCGCGTTCATATATTGTTGTGATGGGAATTCAATAACTTCGTAGTCGGGTTCCGTAATCGGTGATTTTCCTGGTGGTTTCCTTGAAGCACTCGGTGTTATGGAGGATGAATCCGGGGGCGGTGGAGTAGGAACACCAAATTTGCTCGTGTCGGCATGCTTCTATTATTTGTGATAAATTATATAAATTGGAGATAGCTTGTTTTTGTATACTGAATTACTGACCATCCAAGCAGGCATGACTCTACCCAGCTTGAACCTGTGTCCTGCAGGTAACGCCGGATCACCTGGTCGTCCATCCTGCCTCCGCTGTAAATACCATAACGCACTCGTATCAATTAATATGATTCAAGTTATGAAATATGCAATTTAACTAACACTCATGGCTGGCGTTAGCGGCCCGGACGGCGAGTGACTGAGTCAAGCCAGGAATAGAACCCGTGGCGCACCCACCCGACCATTTTTACTATAATTACAACATACTGCTGCGAATTCCGTCATAAGAAAATTCAACCGTCTACATATGTAAGCTTTCATTCGAAGCTGAAAAATATTCATAATCGATACTGGAATTTGCGACCCAGAGAATCAGAGTTTACTTGACTTTTTCCCATCACACAAAAAATGTTAAAGAGGGATTTTAATACAAAATGGGATGTTTTTTAGATAAAATACCTAACCTAACCTAATAAATATTGTGATCATGGGTTCAAATCCCATAAGATTTGTTCGGTTATTACGGTATAATCCAAAACTGAAGAGGATAGGCTACTTAGGTTCGAGCGGAAGATTCTTAGGAGGATCTTGGGTCCTGTTCAGGAGGCACCGGGACTATTTAGAATTAGACAGAACGATGAGATTTACTCATTATAAAAGAGCGTGAACGTAGTGCAGTTCATTAGGGCTTTAACATTAGGTTGGGTTAAAGAGCAGGAGGGATAGTATCGGAAATACTATCCAGCAAGCCTGTGGGTAAGAGAAGGCAGGGTAGACCTAGGCTAAGGTGGGCGGACGAGTTCTATAAGGTAGTTAGGAGTTTAGATATTAATAACTGAAGGAAGATGCTGGTGCGGGAAGCCTTGGTTCATCACTCAACTGGAGTGCTTATGATGATGATGATGATTACGGTATAATATTAATCCAGGTTAACTCTGATTTTCTGTATTGTAAGGTAAATACTGATTATTAAGTCGGTGACCTGTGTAACTAGTAATAGTTAAGATCACCAACAGACAATTAATAAACACGTTGTTGTGTCTAAATAACTAAAATTTGTACATACTTCCTAAAAAGCCTCTTGGTGTATATATAAATAATAACAGTTTTAAAGTAATCTTAAGGAGGTGTGCTTATATAGAGATTATTAGTGCGTATACGAATAGAGCTGGCCGACTAGACTAGATTTTTGTACACGCATACGCACCGCACGCACACACTTTCAGTATACAATTATATTTAATACGAAGTCAAATAGCCTTTTTACCGTCGATATGTTTAAAAAACTCCTGGTTTAGAAATTTATTTCGTCTTTTTTTATTATTATTAGTAGTTGTCGTTCATCTATTTAGCTATTACAGTTCTGAAGGCTCTGCTCTTATAATAATCACCTTAAAATACAGGAAATTAGAGTATATCTACTACGACTACAGTATTTTTAGCCACGCACCTTATTATCTAAATATTACGTTAGTTACATAGAATGATATAAACATTAGATATCGCATTGCATATAAATAATTCGTGCAATTTCGTGTAAACCCGTATTGTTGCACTTTTCTCTCCTATTCGATAAAGACATAAGTGTGTCTCCCTCACTCAACACATTTCTAGTGATCACTAAGAGTGGTTGTGACAATATTTTGGCGGCGGCCCTCATGAATTAATAATATTGTAAACATGTTAAAGAAGTAGTGTTTGGTAAAAAGTGAGCCTAGATGTATTTGAGTGTATGTTTGAGTCCATATGACATGTAGTAACAATGCATTTACCCATTTTACTGTGAAATATAACTGAAGATATGAAGAGACATGTTTACAGTATAATGTTTGCCAGGTAACTCATGTTTTTGGCCACTTGATCCACTTGAACTAAACACGGATTTAGCCACTCATGTGATATCTGTGGCTAGTTAATTAATACTTTGAGCTATCAATCAGTGACCTGATTTTCCATATTAATTATTAAGTATACAAATTTTTAACGTAAACAGTCGTGTTTGAATTCTTTGTGGTTTGACTCATCGGTGTAGGTAATATATACTTTTAATATATATTTAAATATATATATGATTACACTTATATTTGTAGCCATGTGATTATTCTAAGAGATGGGAGCATCAGGAAGAGAGACGACTGCCGGTGTTGCTAATTTAGTCTTGGCCAGAAGCCAACACTTGACTTCTTTATTCCGCCTCTTTCTTTCATACTTGTCTATCACCTGTCCTTTAAGGCCTTTTTAATTATTTAAAAATGTCTCTTCTAAGAAATGTTTGTTCTCGATGCACTACACAATTTCCGCGTGTGCTTTAACTTAACGACTTCAGTAATAATAGTTCAAAATAACCGTGGTAAATGGACCAACGCACTCCGCCTTGGGTTAATCTACGCAATCGACGCTATTTTCATATACGAATTTTGCCCCATAAAAATGTATATTAAATTTTATAATTTTCAAACAAAAGTGTTATTGCTATATATTTATTTTTTATTTACGCCCCAAGGAGCTCTTTATTCAACACAACAATGTGTTAATTAATTGTCTGTTGATGGTTTTAACTAATACTAGTTACACAGGTCACCGACATAATAATCAGTATTTAACTTACAATACAGATAATCAGAGTAAACCTGGATAGAGACGATCGATCGTGATTTTATTAATATTATTCCTGATCTTCCAGTCGAAATAACCGATCAAATCAATTTAAAAATGTATTGACTTGAGCGGGATTTTAGCCCATGACCACAAATTCAAACAGAAGACTAATGCAATATTAAATTTAATTAATGATTATACCCATATAAATATTCAAACTTATAAAATGTATGGTTTTGTGATGTAAACATGTAGTTGAAATATTAAAAATAAAAATACCAGCCTCCAGTCAGGTTTATTTTAATTTTCCGGTTCATAAAAAGTGAATATTGAGGTCAAACATATCATAGATTAATAGTATAAAGTCCAAAATATTTTTCCGGAAAGACTAGTATTTTATTTGTTATAGTTGCACATAGATAATACAATATTTAAACATTAGTACTCATTCTTTATAGTTTGAACAATATTTATTTATCTATATTTTTGTTATACGGTCATAAAAAGATTACATCTATAAATCATGCAAAACAAAAATTTTGCCGATTAATAATACAAAGATTGTTTTGATAAATTATCATCACGCCTAGTCTTGATCAAAACTTGCACAAAAAACAGGTGCACTGGTAAATGAGCTGAAGCTGCCCGCGTGTCAGTCAGTTTAAAAATATTAACAATATAAAAATATAGAAATGATTTATTTATAAATAATAAACAGTTATTTATCTAATTGTTCTAGACACAATCCAATGATTGATTCCAATCCTTGAGTAATCATTTCGACGGTGTTTCTATCGTTTAGGCTCGGCACGTGGATGAACAATGTTCGATTACAATCGATGCTTAATGATGCAAAATAGGTGTATTCGCATAAATACCTGCAAAATATAATTCAAATTAAGTGATTTCAAGTAAATATAATTGATTTAACAGTTTACCTTCCAGCGTTGCATGAGTGACATGCCAGTAAAGAAGGGTTTCGTTGATTGTGCTTTTTACATATTTCCGGCACATCAAGGCCGCAGATTAATGTTTCACATTTATCGTTACCATATTTGTGCAATCCTCCCCGAGGACATTTTCCATTGTAATCTTCTCGGATATAGTCGTTGTTTGAAGCGCAGGTTTCTAGGGTGAGTTTATTAGCGATTGAAGACACACCGACATGGATCATTAACTGAAAATATTTATGAACAAATTATAATTTGTCATATGAATAAGCTTCTGATATAGGTATAACTTGTGTTGTAATTAGTCAAGATTATTAAGAGTAAAACTGCATACTAATGGATTCACCCATCGAATTACCTTGGGTTTGTGTGTGATCCATAGCTTTTTAACAATTTTATCAACTTCAGAGTACACCACGGGGACTTCATAACGTACAAGAGTGACTCCATGGGTTTGGTTTATTTTAGCAACGTTCAAAGCAGAGACACTTTGCCAACTGGGGTTGGTAGGGTAATTAGCAAAAGGGCCAAATCCTGTAACTACCACTCTGGATTCATTCTCATCGTGGTTCACTTTACCAGTGTAGTGTATTGTAGCCATTAATAGATTACTAATGCTTTGTAATCAAATAAAAGAAGCCCTAGAGCTGAATTCTTTGTAATCACTCCTTATCAGCTGACTGTACACAATCTGACAGATGTCAAAGAACAGTGTTTCCATCCACAATACAAATCAATATTGTTTGTTGATAATATATTCATTTAATTTTAATCACTGTAGTAAATACTTATTTCTATTGAATATTGATTTGATCATTTATTATGACTGGGAGAAATAATTCAAAGGATCTTGATCTATTGATTAAATTGATTCTGATTTCCTGGATACAGGCGATCAGAGCCGCTCTGTCGGTGATTTGTGTAACTAGTAATAGTTAAGACCACCAACAGATAACGAATTAACACGTTGTTGTGTCAACAATATTTTGATATTATACTGGATTCTAAAGAGAATTAACTTTATTACATTTTCACAAAAAATATTAAGTTTTCAATATGAAAATAGTGTTTGTTCTTTTTGGAATACTTCCAGGAACATTATTAGATTGTCATTATGCATAAAAAACACTAAAAATGTATCTAAATACGGCATTTTAAGTATTAAAAAATTTATTTAAAAGGAAAAACTATACGCTATGCTGTTTGCCTATATTCAGGCGTATTTTAAGTGATACGTACATGTTTTAATTTAAATAAAATTTCTGCGGCAAATATACGACGTGATAGTTTGATTCAGTTGGCTGAGCATTGAGTAGTAGTTGGAAGGGGGCACAGGGGGTGGTGGGTGAATCCAGATCTTCCCCTTTGTACCGCAGTGTAGGTGGTCACCTCATTCGTTACGGTTCTGTTTATCCTCGAGTATTTTTTTAAAATATCACCAATGTTTACACATACATATAAAACATCAACTTATGTTTAATTACTGTTACAAAACTGATGTTTTATTTTTAAAAAAAATACAAGGTTGACGATATCAACTGCGCATAATAACGTAAGGTTTCTTTTTAAATACGTGTGTTGAGTATTTATGTCATTAAAGTAAACGCAAGTATAGTTTATGTTTTGTTTCTTTTTTTTCTCGTCGTGTTATTTGATTATTTGTAAAAAGAGTGTTTATATTTGAAAATGCAGCGATGCGCTTACTTTAAAAGCAACAACACTGCAACTGTGTCAAATCGATAACTCTGCACCGCCGACAAACACATTTAACCTAATTTTTAAAATGTAAAATTTGCAGAAGTACGCCGATGGATTGAAAGTTAACTTTCAAACATGGTGGACGTTATAAATTCGAAGGAGGGCGGAAATGGCGACCAATTCAAAAGGTTTATGGGGAAAACCCATGGCATACTCAAGTCCAGGATGATGTCTTTCCTGGGCAACAGTTCGGAAATCATAAGCGAAATATCGAACAGGGTAATTATTATATATTAACCCCTTACCCCATGAGATCTCCGATTTTTTTTAACTTGAAATAGATGATGATTTTATTGAGAACGAAAGTTTTTGGCCAGATCTGACCCTCTATGCAGTAAGGCGAAAAAACGCCGACCACATATTATTTATTTAATTAATATCATTTATTTCTATACAAAAAATAAATACTTTTAAATATTTTTAAAGGGGGTAAGGTAGCGCAAAAATATTACAAAATAAAAAAAAATTAACTAAAAAGATTTTTTTATCGTAATATTCGTAATTATTTAATTACTTTAAGAACAATATTTTAAACGTTGTATTCCGAAAATTAAGTAGTAAAAATTGCTTGAGAATTATTTTGATGTCGCGACTGCATGGAGGGTCAAATTTGGCCACTAAGCGATGCCGAAAAAGCTCGTTTGGACGTGTTTTCAACCTCAAATAGCGATGAAAAGCTTAAAACCCATAAATTAACTATGAATTATGTTTAATTTATAGTTAATTTTAATTTTCTATTAATAGTTTTGTTGTAAATCTAATGGTTTTAGATAAAAGAGCTTCGAAAGTAGGCAAATTTTGATACCCTCGCCCGCTATACTTTGACCGGCTCTAATTAAGTATACATTTATTTTTGCATTTTTATAGTTACATCATTAGAAAGCCACTAAAATTTGCAAAACGAGACAATATTCAGTTTATAAAAATAATATACTTAAAATGCATTTAAAATTGCGTTTAAGTTTTTGGCCAGATCTGACCCTCCATGCGTTAAAGGGTTAATGAAAATGCACCGATATTGCGGTCGAAATTTCCTGCCTAGATTAGATAATATTTAAATTATCATGGAAATTTTAATTAGTCAAACCCGTATTGTATCGCTGACCCACTTGCATGTTATTATTTCAGTTAGAATCAGCACTCAGCGTCAGTGAGACTTCTTCCGAAGAAGATACTGAAGAAAAGCTTGTCTATCAAGCATATGGTATTCCGTCCACGTCTCCCATAGATCCAGGGTTTAATAGGATTAAAAAATTAAACGCCTTGCCCAACTTGGGCTTTTCCTATGAAGACAGACAAGCATTGGCCAAACACAAGAAGAAGCGAAATTCAATCCCCCAGTAAGATAAAAAGTAGGTAATATTTGTTTATATTTATTTACATCCCTAAAATTGTAGTGAGTCTTCAAATAAATCTGAAAGTGATGGTTCAAAGTCAAAAGATCAGAGTATCGACAGTCTCAAGTGCGAAGGAAGTTTAGATGGTAATCCTGACATGTCTTCTGCTCATGTTTCTCAATCACAATCTGCAGAAAGTAACAAGGAGTGGCCTTTGGTTGCATCTGGACCTGATCCCTATGACAAACTCAAAGTTAAACATGGTTAGTTACACCTTGTATAATAATTAACACATTAATAATATAAATAATATAAATGCAGATCTTCCAAGCAGTGGTTCTGCGAGTGATTTAGACGGTTATGGTCCAAGCACCAGCATTGATTCTTCTGATAAAGGTGGAAAAAAATATTGGGTCCGATCAGGTAATTATTTTATAGAATAACTTATAACATTATACTGTAAACATCTCTCTTCATATCTTCAGTTATATTTCACAGTAAAATGGGTAAATGCATTGTTACTACATGCCATATGGACTCAAACATACACTCAAATACATCTAGGCTCACTTTTTACTGGTTATTGAATGGCAATACTCAAAATATTGGAGCCATGGTTCGCCGAAATGTTTTCAGCGGATCCACACTCACTACCAGAAAAACATGAAATTTCAAACTTTTAAAAATTATTCCATTATAAATGCTAAAACATACTTCCATTTAAAATATTCACTTCATTACGAGAATTGTAAAATATAATCCAATATAGGGTATTGAAATATTATATTTTTCAGATTCAGAGGAATCAGTACAATCATGGGCGTCTAGCCTCAGTCTGGATAGTCAATCGGATGAAGTCATAGTCGATTTTATGAGAAATTTTGTCAGCCAATTATTTAAGGACAGTACATTAATTGAGTTGGATCAAAAAGCTAAATTCGGACAACTCTCACAGGTGAAGATCGATATACATTCCATTTTAAAATAAATAATGTTAAATTATATCGATAGGATGAAACGGGAAGACTGTGGTTTTCAAGATTCGTCAACGCTCAGAGAGGCCGTTCAAAATGTGTCAAAGAAACCACATTCTTCGCATTGATACAGTATTTTGCAATTATCTTGTTTGAATGCGCTGAAGCTGATGATTTTTCTCCGGCGAAATCACTGATGAATATGTGCTTCACTTTTTATATGGAAGGTAAGATTATATAGATTATTGAGTTTGTAACATGTGTCAATAAATTGTTTTTATAGTGGAAGTTCCCGGTTGTGAACCATACAAAGAACATTTGTTCATATTCTTGAAAGATCAACCGATCTGGCATTCACTCCGCTTTTGGAATGCAGCATTTTTTGATGCCTTACAGTGTGAAAGGGTAAATAAGCCAGTCGCTACGAGAGAGGAAATCATTTCAAACAGCATGGAGGCATTCTATGATGATAAATTGTATCAAGAAAATATTACATTTGGCCAATTAGGGTAAAACATTTTACAAAAATATATAAAGTTTTTATTTCTTATGCATGATATAAAGATATTAGAATAGTGTAGTTGAGTTTTTAACATAAGCGGCATGTTTCTATAAATACTGTATTAAAACTGCTTTCAGAACTTTCACATACAATATGCATGCTTTTGGATTAAGCCGAGAATTGTGTTCTGAATTTTTAAGAAAACAATGTGTAATAGCTAATTTAAGTCAAGGTACGATTTAGCAAATAATTATACATATACCATGCTGTTTATTTGTAAATGTTGTATTCGGTGTGTTTCAGAACAAGAGAAGACACTGAAAGACAACGTGGATAAAATGTACAAAGAGACTGATCCGTGGAGGGAATGATCCGATGTTTATTAAGTTATAATTGTAAAACTTCTCCTATATGTACTTACTTATTTTAAAGAGCCTTCTTTAATAATTATCCGAATTGAACTTTTGATCTTATAAAAAATATGTTAATACTTCTCTCATTGTAGATTAACTTTTTAAAAACTTCCCTAAATCTTAGTAAGTATATATTATACCAATCAAATAATGTTAGAATAAAATATTATGTCAATCACTAAATTATAATATGTACAATTGCATTATTAGCAAGATTATGTGATACATACAATTTTATTTTTGTTTCCGGAGAGTGCCATAATAAGAATTGGTTGTGATGCTATAAAAGATATTTGAATCAAATAATTATTATTAATAATTTTATTTTAAAAATGATACATAAATGCAAAAGCAATATTTATAATGACAATAAAATTATTTCTTTAATAATGAAGAATGTTTCAATTCAATTAAAAACAATTTTATCTCATGATTTAAGCAGCCAAAATGATAAAAGAGTGAATTATTAGTGGATTATCCTGATACCATCAATAATTATTAAGATAGCGGACCAAGTAGATGAGTCTGGGTTAGTCAAAATCGTCTACTTGGTCAGCCATTTGGATATTTAAACACACAGTTGTATGGCCTGCTAATATATCGTTGTTATCGATTATCCGAATAAATAAACTAATCATTACTAAACGGTATTGTATTGTGATGATAATATTAATGAGTGTGTGCGTGCGGTGAGTATGCGCGTACACCAATACTACCAAGCTCTAGTATATTCCTATACGCACCGATATTATCAGCTCTAGCACGACTCACCAACACACTATTATATTGAATATGGCCGTAAATGAAACTTATAATAGTGTAATAAGAGTGTGTTTGGGTACGAATAGACTTGACTAGACACGTATTGCGCGAAATATGTTTCTTCTATAATCTTGTTTTATAAAATAAAACAATTTACGAATTCAAACTTATGTTTATTTAGAACAACACTGTCTAGATGTGACACTGGAACAAGACTGCTTTAGTACAAGATCTGCTTATATACTACTAAAATAGGGGTTGTGCAGTTTGCAACAATCTACAATAATTGATAATAGAAATGTGGTTTAAGGATGTTATGAAGTAAATAATCCCAATAGAACATTCTACAATAATTGATAACAGGACCGGAAGGTCGCTAGAGTAAGTGAGACTAACAAATATAATAAGTGAGATTAGCGAATATGTAATCTGTGGTGATAGTTAAATGTACTTATTTGGTTATTAGCCTGAAAGGAAATTCGTTTAGTGGTCTTATTACCACACTGATTCAGGGTCTTGTAAATATGTGCATGCCCTCCTAATATAAAAATGATTTATTAATTGAAGAATGATAATATAAAGCATGTATAAATATTAACAGTTGATATATGGCAACACTCACATTTGAAATTCGTAATTTGGTTTTTATCAATTTCCTATTCGGTTTAATGATTTCCTATTTTGCAAATTGAATTATTGATAAAAACTGTTAATTAATTAAAATGCGTCATAACTGGATTGCTTTATCGATAGATGGTTATTATCGGACATATTGGTTCAAGGTTATTTAGTCGCGCAATAGTTTTCAGAGCAATAATGATACAGATGGTGATGATAAAGGGATAGTATTGGGCGTGGTCATAGTATACTTGAACTGTCCTGTGCTAGTAACTAGTGCTAGTAGCTAGTACCAGTTACTAGTGAAGTATATACTAGTACTAGTAGTACTTGTACTAGTCTATCGATCAGCTGTCCCCTCCCTTCAGTGACGTCACGATCACGCCACCTGGTTCGATCATCCTATTGGTCCACGCATACACAAGCGACTACTACGCTACACTCTCTATTATCCGGACTATACATTATAACAACTACGCATTCAAATCATTTTATTTCATAGATCTATGTTTTATTTAAGACAGACACTGAAATGAGTGAAATGACCGGTAATTTAATTTAAATGTAATCGCCGTGATGAGTGATTTTAATATTTTTTTACACGCCACATTTATTTCCTATATTATAAAGTAAATAGTATTAACATTAATAATACGTACAATAAAACATTTTTGACCAATGCACATGTACGACGCAAATTATTAATATTTTAAAATAACCGTTACGTTTGGGTGTCCGAAGTATCGAGGTGGTGCGGTTACCAGAGCCGGGCTGCGCTTGTATTGGTGTAGTTCAGTTTGACTGGAGCTGCTTTTGGCGCCACAACCCTGTGTCACTGGTCACGTGTTCTGTGTCATTGTGTCACTGTGTCACTGGTGTCATCGGGAGATCATCTGGTCAGTATCACTGCTTATCGCGCTGTCTATAATCGGCGATTATATTGTTGCATTAACACAACATAACCTCAAAACCGTCCTGGTCATACAATCTTGTCGGTAGTCAATAGAATTACTCGGAAGGAATTTCCATGACTCAACATTTGTGACTCACGATTCAGGATTGTGTTTATTATTTTGTTATTTATCCTGGTATTATAATAAATTTTTAATGTTTATATTTTCGATTGGTATTTAGCCGCAGATAAACCGGTTTAGCAAATTAAAAACCAGTCGTATTAATCTCGTACTAAAAAAATAACACCTTATTTGCGTTGCGTAGTGAAGAAATCGTAGGCACTTGTTGTTTCTTATGTTTGTAGAGTAAATATAACACTTATAACAAAATATTTGTCTCGTTTGTATCAATAAATACACAAAAAAGTGTGTGTCTTTAAATTTCTGACAATTTAAATGAATTAATATACCAGAAAATATCGTAGTTATACTTTGTTTCATAAAAGTGTAGAGTAAATATAAAAATTAACACATGCGTGGCGGCCACCTTACTTACCGTAAACGGCTGTGATTAGTTGTATCATGCCATTTACGAACTTATGACAATTTAAATGAATTAATATACTAGAAAATATATTGTTTCATAAAAGTGTAGGGTAAATATAAAAATTAATACACGCATAGAGGCAACCTAATTTACCGCAAACGGCTGTGATTAGTTATATCGTGTGACCAATTACGGTCTTTTGACAATTTAAATTAATTAATATACTAGAAAATATCTTGTTTCATAAAAGTGTAGGGTAAATATAAAAATTAATACACGCTTAGAGAAAACCTTATTTACCGCAAACGGCTGTGATTAGTTGTATCATACCATATACGACCTTATGACAATTTTAATGAATTAATATACTAGAAAATATCTTGTTTCATAAAAGTGTAGGGTAAATATAAAAATTAATACACGCTTAGACAACCTTATTTACCGCAAACGGCTGTGATTAGTTGTATCATACCATTTACGACCTTATGACAATTTTAATGAATTAATATACTAGAAAATATCTTGTTTCATAAAAGTGTAGGGTAAATATAAAAATTAATACACGCTTAGAGGCAACCTTATTTACCGCAAACGGCTGTGATTAGTTATATCGTGTGACCAATTACGGCCTTTTGACATAGTATACCTACTTTGTAGAGCAAATGTCAAACTTACTATAGAATATATTATAATTATAAATGTAGGTTAACCAATCTGACTAAAAAATCCGTAGTTAGTCACACTGTAAGATTATAATGATATCATATTATGTGTGTATATAAAGATATGAAATCCTTGTGCGTGTCTATTTGGTCTACAAAAATAACAAACAGGGTGTAATCAATTGTTAAGGGATGTTCGGCTGGTTATTTTACATAACGTAGTTTTGTAGAGGTGAGTTATCCTTGACCTCTAGTCGGTATGAATGTACTGGATGACCTATAAACAACTAAATACATGGGTTATTAACACAAAAACATATCTACAAAAAATCATTTAAATATGCAGTTTTACTCTCAATGATCTTAACTAATCGTAACCCAAGTTGTGTCTACCAGAAGCCTATTAAAATAAAAATTAATAACTGTACATACGTTTTTGTTTTAATAACCCATCGATTTTAAAACCAAGTTTCATATAAATTTATTATATTATTAAACCAATTAATTGCATAAAAATGAATGAATAACTCTGATTTTAATCAATTAATACTCTATCACTACATTTAGTTTAGAATGTTTGTAGAGTAAGTGTAAAACTATGTGAGATTATGTACTTAAAAACGGCCGTTAAAACGAGATGGTCTATTGATAATTAAGAAAAGAGATATAACATTCGTCTGATCTTGACACAACACATGTTATATTTTAAATAATTTGAGTTTGGAATCGAAATGCGCTATTGAATAAAGGGCGTGGCTATAAATACTGTGGTTATGGGTTCAAAACCTGCTCAAGTAAAAAAAACATACGACTGGCAGATCGGGAATAATATTAATAAAATCCCGATCGATCGTCTTGATCCAGGTTTACTTTGATTTCCTGTATTGTAAGGTAAATACTGATTATTAAGTCGGTGACCTGTGTAACTAGTAATAGTTAAGATCACCGACAGACAATTAATTAACACAAAAAGTCCCTCGGAGCGAATATAAATACATAAGTATTCTATCTGGCAACATTATTAATTTTTTTTATTTAGTTATCACAATGGTTCGTTCAAATATTTATATATGAAAGTGTACACTACGTTGCAGAAGGTATTAATGATAAATATTTGAATTTTTCACTCGTCATGTTTTAATAATAAATGTTTTTATTTGATTGAGTTGTAGGCAGTGGAAAAGAGGAAGTTGCATATTATTGAACGACGCAACACCAAAACAGGTCCATGACATAACAATAATCATCATCATTATAAAATAAAGAGACCGATGTCCTCATATTATCTGCTAAAGTAAAAGTTGCACGTATATAAAGAAAACAATAATTAATTAAAAGTACATAATTATGTCCCAAGGGTCAAACCTTGGTGACCTCCTGTATTTATTGCAACAATATAACCTAGAAGATAAATACTAGTTTGCAATGATCTAATAATGTGAGTCAAAGTGACTTTAAATCGATAGGAAGACATTTTATAAATTGGTATATTTTAATGCAATTTGCATAATAATGTCCGATTGGAATTCCCACGACTATGACTCATATATATTATTATTTTTTATATTTATATTTTTTATTTATAAAAATGTGTCCTCAATCATACATATTGTTTACAAACAGAATTGACCTCGTTCTTGAATGCGGTATTTATAAGCTGAATTAAAAGTAAATACTTATCTAGAATCTTTATGTAATGGATTCTCAGGCATACGTCACCGTAAATACGATAGAAGAGTTACTTAGCTACACTTATGATCGGTTTTTTGTTAGTTAATGCCTCGTCTGAGCCTCGGGCGAGGCACTTATTAACAAAAAACCGATCAAAAGTACAGAAAAGCAACTCTATTACTGTCTTTACGGTGTAAGTTTACGGCGACGCACGCCTAGGAATCACAAGCTTTAGAGGCTTATTTAAAAATATTAATTAATTATGAATTATTCAAATTTCAATTTAACAACCTTTATTATTTATAACGTATTCAATATAATAGTGTAATGTGTGTATAATACTATCAAAGCTCTAGTCTATTCGTATACGTACTTATACTATTCAGCTTTAGTACGACTCACTAACAAACCCTCATTACATTTGGAATCATAATTTTATATCATCAAAATAAAGAACAATCAAATGAAATTACGATATTTTTTATAATCCAAACAACTCGATGAATAAATATTCTATTCAAATAATTTTAAAATATAATATTATTTACGAGGTTGTTTACTTAAAATAGTAGATATTTTCCCGATACAAACACGAAAAATAATCTCATTAACCAGAAAAGAACAAACATGGGACTTATAGTTCAATAATCACAAACTCAACATTGACCTTTACCGCCGATAAGAATGCCAGACAAGTGGATGTATAAATACCAAGATGGCGGACCAAGCAGAGTGAGACAGTTAGTGATGCGAATGATGATTTTTGTAACATTCACTGTTTAACTATTGATTAATTCATATATTTTTTAAATGAATCTAAAACTCAGTACCCATTTGAAAGCGGTTCTGGTATGCGAGAATACGGAGCGATGACCCGAAACTCTTTAACTGTACAATTCCGAAGCCAAAGTTAGTCTTGGCGTCATTAATGGTCATCATGACAAATAATATTATGAATTACTAACACGATAATAAAAGTATACATACAGAGAAACTGACACAAATTATACTTTATTCATCTTCAAGCTGTACAAACTCTCCATTCGCGTTTAAAAAAAACACCGTAACGCCTTCCCTATTGAAGGGATTGCCTTGAAACTTGGCCTTTGCGGGAGAATATAGTAGAGATGGTTTCCCAGGCCACCACACAGTCCTTCAGATATAGTAGATCTACCAAGTGACTCCAGTAGACACCGTGGTTATAATCAGACATGAGTCCAAAACCGGTTTCGAATATTAACTGATGGTAAATCCGGCACACGTAATTAATTAATATAATTATGATTTATTCGTCGTTGCTATATAATCTCGTTAAGATTACTACAATCAATATATTGGCAGGCCATAAACATCAAGATGGCGGACCAAGCAAATGAGTTTGACTGTTTAAACAGCAGTAATGAAGAGCGATCTAGAATTCGCACGAACTTACATTGAGGCGAGGCCTTTTACAAGTACTTTTATATCGGAACTGAGCAGATACCATAGATGTATTAGCAGGCCTTACAACTGGATGTATAAACATCAGGATGGCGGATCAAGCAGATGAGTTTGACTGTCTGACTGTCTGTCAGTAATGAAGAGCGATCTAGAATTCGCACGAACTTACATTGAGGCGAGGCCTTTTACAAGTATTTTTATATCGGAACTGAGCAGATACCACAGATGTATTAGCAGGCCTTACAACTGGATGTATGAATATCAAGATGGCGGACCAAGCAGATGAGTTTGACTGTTTAAACAGCAGTAATGAAGAGCGCTCTAGAATTCGTACGAACTTACATTGAGGCGAGACCTTTTACAAATATTTTTATATCGGAACTGAGCAGATACCACAGATGTATTAGCAGGCCTTACAACTGGATGTATGAATATCAAGATGGCGGATCAAGCAGATGAGTTTGACTGTTTCAACAACAGTAATGAAGAGCTATTTAGATTTCGCACAAACTGACATTGAGGCGAGGCCTTTAAGTTACAACCTTTTTTATATCGGAACTGATCCGATACCACAGATATATTGGCAGGCCACACAACTGGATGTATAAATATCAAGATGGCGGATCAAGCAGATGAGTTTGACTGTTTAAACAACAGTAATGAAGAGCGATGTATACCTCTATCGAGAATCCACATTTAGCGTGCTTAAACAATTAGTATTGTATCAGTCAGACTCGCCTACTTGGTCCGCCATCTTGATATTTATACATCCAATTGTATGCCCTGCTAATGCAAATTAGTATCTTGAGAGACTGAAAGTACTACTTATATTAAAAGGAAAAATGCATAATTTAAACGAAGATAAGAACTACGAAAAAATCTTTTAACCTAGTTTTTTACATAATATATTGTCAAATATTTTGCGAGGTATGGGGGGGGGGGGTTTATGCACTAACAGGCGCCTTTACATACATATTTCATGAGTGATTAAAAGTGAATGTAGCTCGAATCAGGTTAAATCAATACATGTCTAAAGTACGTGTAAACAAACAACACGTGCGTTGAAAGTATTTTATTCGTACAAATAAAAAAAAACTGACACCATTTCGATAAATGCCCGCACACGTTTTTTTATTACATATTATGATCTAGAATTATATTTTAAGCTAAATTATTGTCACATAACAATACTGTGTAGATTATTCACCAAAAATTGGATACACTAATCAAAGCTTTTTGCGGTAAGTTAGTTTTCCACCGTCTCTGTGTCTTATGTTTGACATATTCTATCCTTCACAATATTATTTAATGAAACTCGGTTGTATATTAATAAAAAAATGTATTTATTCATGATTCACTCAAAGAACTGTCACATCAATACAATGAATATTTTATGTTAAATTATATTTCTTGAAAGGAAAAAATGCATTTATATTATTGTGTTGTAATATTTGGGTATAGGTTTTATAACCTCGATTGTTTGTAAACAAGAATCCAAGTCGAATGAAGGTCGAGGATTTTTTATTAACACACGGACGTGATTCAAAACCTCGATATACGTTAAATATATTGACCTTCATTTAAAATAATAAAATTTACCTTATGGGAAAACAGATTTAATATCTTAGATATATAAACATAAGATAAAATAAATGCGTGTTTAGTTCAAGTGGATCAAGTGGCCAAAAACATGAGTTACCTGGCAAACATTATACTGTAAACATCTCTCTTCATATCTTCAGTTATATTTCACAGTAAAATGGTAAATGCATTGTTACTACATGTCATATGGACTCAAACATACACTCAAATACATCTAGCCTCACTTTTTACCAAACACTACTTCTTTAACGTGTTTACAATATTATTGCCAAAGTATTGTCACAACCACTCTCAGTGGTCACTATAAACGTGTTGAGTGAGGGAGACACACTTATGCCTTTATCGAATACGAGAGGAGAGTGCAACAATACACGGGTTTACACGAATTATTTATATGCAATGCGATATCTAATGTTTATATCTATGCCTCGCTATAAAATTTAGGCTGTTTTTTTCATGTTTATTATATTTGTAATAGCTTAGTAAATGACGTCATCAATTATTGTTTTGATAACAACAAAAAAACACTGGGATATATAAAAAAGTAGATTGATCCAGGTTGGAACATTTCAATTGTTAAACTGACATTTAATTCAATGGGTTATTAACACAAAATTGTAATTACAGAAAATCAATTAAATAAACTAATTTGTATATATGCATATTTAAAAAAAAACTTTATTTTGAATATATAATTTCATACTTAAAAAACGTGTAGAGGGAAAATTTCTATGGTCTCGATTCTAAGGCAATTTTTAATTTTATCCATATACACGGTGGACTTGAATTAATTGAGAATATTGTAGGAGATAATAGGGTAATATTTATTTATAAAAAAATATTTAAATTTTTTATTATTAATTATATATTAATAATGTATTTAATAGACACAATACACACGAGACAGTCACTACTGAGTACTTCACAGAAGCACCTGAATAACTATTAATATTTTTAATTAGTACTATGTACCACCCCCTAAAATAGTGTGTTAGTGAGTCGTGCTAGAGCTGATTATTGGAGCGTATAGGAATCGAGCTTGGTGTACACACACACGCACCGCACGCACACACTCCGATGACACTATTATATATTATACGTCTTTGAAGAGTAGACAAGCCGCAGACATTGGTCTTTGTCCTTTGTTCCTGTTCACGGTCGCTTTGACCTTTTTGACTGCAACACTCGTTGCTTTTGGACTTCGTTCTTAACCCATTCACTGAGATAACCGATTAACTGGACCACTCCATAAATAAACATTCTATAAATCACTGTGCTTATCTTCATTTTTAACACATTTATTTAAAAATTATTTTAAAAAAAAAATAATACGATTTCTCCTCCATGTTCCAAGTCGTATAGAGATCCCCTTAAAGTTGGTGAATATGTATGTATCAATATATTTATATTTAATTTTTAGACATAATTTAGTTCTTAGTCATCAAATTTGTCACAAATGGGTTTTTGTAATTTTTTCCCCATATATTATAATGATAATTTCATAAAATGTATTTTTCAAATTAATTATCCTCATGTTTATTTATTTATTTACGCTCCGAGGAGCTTTTATTTTAGAAAGGGTCTTTTTGAGAGGGGTTTTTAGACACATAGTGTTAATTAATTGTCTGTCGGTGATCTTAACTATTACTAGTTACACAGGTCACCGAATTAATAATCAGTATTTACCTTACAATACAGGAAATCAGAGTAAACCTGGATCGGGATTTTATTAATATTATTCCCAATCTCCCAGTCGTAATAACCGATCAAATCAATTTAAAAATTCTTGACTTGAGTGGGATATGAACCCATGAGCACAGTATTTGTAGCCACGCTTCTTATCCCCTGAGCTATTACGCTGTTTGAAATAATGTTAAAATAATTAAAAAGACCACGTCTGTAGGCTTACTTTCATTCTTATTATGTATTGTATCATAGAAATTATTGTATATTATATTTAATAAAGAAATTGTAAAAATCAATATGAAATTGGTCGGTTTTGACATCGACATTTACTCTACACATTCATTGTAGATATATAAAAATAAGCTTAGACGCTACAAACGCACATTTATTGTAAGAAAATTGCTTGCTTTAATACATATTTATATATTTTCCATGGTTGTGGAGTTAATTTACCTAAAAAAATCTAGAGTTATCGGTTTATAGTGATTGGACTTTTGACTCTCGAGTTAGGTATCTAACTATTTGAAGAAAGGTTGTTTTCCTATCTTTGCGAGTACCCATATTTTTTCTCATGTCATGATATAAAAATAATTATTTAATCTTCTTTACATTACCAACTTTGCAAAATGCTTTGTGCAATTTATACAACAACAAAAAAATGCCTGTAATTTTCAGTAAGAAATAAGATGTTTTTCCTAATTTATCGTATAAAATGCCTGAATTCACTTTAACGGGGATTAAAATTTTGAGTTACTTCCAGTGAATTGCTACGGCACTGGTTATAGTTTTTTTTATTAAAGAATATACGGGGGGGTTCATATTTTCACCATTAATTAATGCTTGTTTTTACGATTCTGGATAATGGTTAGAAACCATTGAAATCACGTGTAAGTTATTTTTATTCGATATTAACCTATTAACAGAAAAATCTCATAACATAAAATATTCTATATTATATTCTCCCACGAAAAATAAAATTTGATGTACAGATAAAGGTGCAAAAAACCCAATTCGACGACTCGGATAAAAATTAAATTATCAAATTCTCGGATATTATAATATTGACAATTCAATAAAATTAATATTTTTGAAATTTGCCCATCCACCCAGTATTTCAAATTTTTTGTATGATAATTAATGTGTAAATTAAAATTTAAAGAAAATCTCTATCGATCTGTGTGAAAGACAATATGTAATTCATCACACATACATATTATGAAAGACATTTTCAGTATACGTCCTTATTCCATCCAACACCTGAATTGTTTCTTTATTCTTCTCATATTTGAATCGTCCTTTTGTTTGACCGGCAAAAGATTAATTTTTTTTTTGTTTTAGTATGTGGGTTATTTTTTTGTTGCGATTTTATCTCGCTTTCTCTCAGTTTGTATGCACTTGTATATTATTATTTATTTAAGCTCCGTTGAGTGGTTTATGCGATAGTGTGTTTGGTTATCATTCCGGTGACCTGTCGTCAAAAGTACACGTTGTAAGTCTCGACTTTAGTGAATATTGTATTTATATTTTGGGTAAAAATAGAAATAACTATCGTGCAGAGTGGCTTAGTTAGTTAGTGTCTGTCTGCAAGGTTGAATGGGAAATGTCTTCGTTTTGTTTCGCCACACAAAACATTTTTTTTTCCAACGATGACGTCTGTATTGTTGTCCTTCCAACTTATTATTATCATCCTTAGCAATGGGCAATTTTCCAATATCTAATCTGACGTATAATTATTTATTAAGATTATCTACTTTGACAAAGATATCTCCGTATCTAGACGCGTAAATATTTATTGATTAAAATGATTTATGTTTTTGTTTTTTTTTTGTTTACAGATCATCAGCAAACATGTTCATCGACGAGAATGAAACGTGAGTATAATTACATAAAATCGATGGGTTATTAACACAACATCGTATCTACAAATTTATAGCATACAAGGATAAGTTTTTGTGTTAAAAACCCATCTCGAAATCCAGTTGTTGTTTAAAACTATCCAGACATTTTTAATTTGTAACATATTATGTGCCAAGGTCAAACGAATATTATAGTATTCTTTTCTTAATAATGCATACCACGAAGAAAAAGAAAAGAGCGGTTTACATTAAATAAATAGGTATAATACTACAATATTCGTTTGACTCTGGCACGTGTTTTCAGATTTGTTCTACAAACTTCAGAAATATAGAATAACCTAACCTAGTCTACTCTTTGCTTCTTGTCTTTGTAGAGTATATATCCATATATTACTAGTTACACAGGTCACCGACTTAATACTCAGTATTTACCTTACAATACAGGATATCAGAGTAAACCTGGATCGAGACAATCTATCTGGATTTTATTAATATTATTCCCGATCACCCAGTCGTAATACCATTTTATTGTCGGGATTTGAACCCATGACCACAGTATTTATTAAGCTGGTCTCTCTACTTCTACATAATGTATAAAAAAACAAAGATATTTTTGTTAATCAGTAAGTTTTAAAAATAGTGTTATTTATAAATAATATTTCTTACTGTAGATAATAATTTCTTTTTCGCTTTATCGTGTGTTAAGAGAAATTGTCTGTTAATAATTCATCGGAATTCGTTGCTAATGAATGATTGCATGCAACATTTTATAACTCATATTTAAATCATATTTACGCCGTTATTGCGTGTACAATAATATTATTTATAATATATTTAAAATAATATGGCGGGGGTGTGTCTGCAGCCGGGAATAGAACCTGGATATTTGCCAATTGAACCGCATCTTTTTATATATTATCGTCTTCTTGTCAAAAGTGTGTGTGTTTTCTGGGAATAATTTATTCGCGATAAACTAATGTGGCAATTCCGACCGCGAACTGTTCATTCTGATTAGTTATTATTAAAAACCGTGGACTGATTATATATTTTTTTTCATTATCTTAATGGACATTAATGCTTGATATGAAAAATAATTTGAGAATGTTCTTTGTGTTCAATTTAAAAAATGTCTTTGTAATTTTTGTAACATTAAAGCCCTGTTTTTTCATGCTTAGTAAATATTTGATAGCTCGTGAGTTGAAAGATTATTTTAACATTAGACAATAAATTACTATACAACGTGTCTTTGATTGAAGTTCAAATATTTAAATGCTTTTATGTAAATCCAATACGATCATAAAAAATATATAAGGGGCCTAAGATTTTTTTCGTATAAAAAATAATATTATAACAGGTTGAGAAACTTCGGTTATTATTAATGGGTGAATATATGTTGGACCATTAATGAAGGTGTGGTTGTGTTACATTTAATGTACCATTCCTTATATTAAAATATTTTAAGTTCAATAAAAGACATGTTGTATTTATTGCTGATAATTTTGCGATGTATTATTACAAAATTTTAACTTAACACAAATATAATAATAGAGAAATGTACAAAAGAATAAAGTCAACGTATTTTCCAAAATAAAGCAGCACTTTTTTTGTCAAATGATAAATTCAATTAGCTAAAATCTCAATCCAAATTTCCATTAAACTAATTGATTATTTGACAAACACGTAAAATGTGATTGTCTAATCAAAATTTCCATCAAATACATTAATTATTTGACAAACGTGTCTTCAAAAAACTGTTTTTTACGTGTTATATTTCGTATTTCGAAGAATATCTCAACAAATTGTCAAATAAATTTGATCGTCCTTATGCCTCCAATACAAATTATTTGATTTCCAAAAGCGCGGCACAGACATTGGTGCTTCTCTTATCTCCGCCAATGAGAGAAATGTAAACCAACGCGAGCGCCAATCAGTGTCAAGCGCTCGTTCTCTCATTGGTGGAAATACAACAAGAACGCATTTATGTGCCGCGCCTAAGTTATATGCATACTAAGGGCCTTGGAAGTGCTGAACATGTGATACAAAATTTATTTATTATTATTATAATTTGCGGCTTAAAATGAAATGAACTCAAACTGCCGACTGTTTCATTCTCATACACACGCGACAACCACTACTGCGTACTTAGCAGATACAGCTGATTCTAACTCGATTCAGAAGGTGTGGCTCACATAACTTTATTAGTAATATAATTTAGTTAGAAGTGCGTGTGTAATTTGATTGTAATTTATCAGAAGAAGTCATTGTTCCCGATATGACACAGATATTATTCATAACGCGATTCATCTTTATCACCCCGATGACACTTTATCAGATAATAATTTAAGCATAATTGATATTTTGAACCGAGATACCGCAGTACCGAAGTCCGATAATTAATAATAATACTGTGTTTCCAAAACTTTGTTCGTCGTTTTTCTTATCTCGCGCTTTAAAACCAATTCTTCATAAACATAAGCGTATTATATATTATCTTATCCAGTACTTGAATTCGTCAATATTCAATCAATGCAGAAAAAAAAATTGCAATTATCCTCTCCCGTTGGTATTTTGTGAGGTGAATATTTATTACTAGGGTAATTTTAATTGAAATTTTCAATTTGTTAATGCTTTTTTATGTTCTGCTTAATTTTTTAAATAGGACGGTAATAAGTTGTTTATTTTTTCATTCAGAATATGTTTGAATTTTCACAATAAATTAATTTAATACAGTTTTCATATGATGACAACACTCATCACAATATTTAAAAAGCTAGTTTCCCGATAAATACTGTCTAATATTATTTTGAAATTAATTCAATATTATCATCATTAAAATACCCATTTCGAGATTTTGGATATTTATTAATTGTAATAAAATATTATTCTTCCATCTGGTAACACTGATGATCTGTACAGACATACAGACATACAACATACACACACGTTCAACAATTATATCTATAATTAAATTTGTATAATAGTATTGATTAAATCATATAATCTAACATTGACTCTTAATCGGTGTAGAAAAAATCACCTACATTTAAATAAGTTGCCAGATTTTCAGCCGCACTAATTTAAGAGGTGAACTAACTTACCGTCAACGGCTGTGATTGGTTGTATCGTGTAACCAATTACGGTCGTCTGACATGGTATTGACTTTGTAGAGCAAATGTCAAACTTTTATAACTAACTATGAATATATTATAATTACATATTATTTACTAAAAAAAATTGTATGTGATATATCGATATGGAATATAGAAAAAATAATTGTTAATATTCAGGGGAACAAGGTATAATATTGTCTCGATAATCTGACACGTCCAGTAATACGATATTTTTTTTGTCTTTATATCAGAGGCGCCTGACAGTGCATAAACTCCCGCCGCATTTATTAGAAAAAAAAATACCACAATAAAGGATTTTTCCCCCTTTCATTATAGTATATTTTCCCTTTGATACATAGAAATTCGATAACACACTCGATAAATTAGTACAACAGAATTGTGTGAAGATTTGGTCGGTGACCTTGTGTAACTGTATACGACCTTCGTTTGGAGTACGATTCGCGTGCGTTATAGAAGACAGATTATGCACTTATATTAATTAAAAAATTAAGGACGTAAATCGAGGTTGTAATGTTTTTATCTTATAAAATTAATACACATCTGCATCGAGGTCACTTATAAACACATAATTATCACGCATCAAACAAATAAGGTACAATCTCGCAAATCCGGTTATTTATTTATATTTTTAGTTTTTTTTTTTAATAATATTTGCGTCAATTGTGGCAACATTGAGCTTTGGACTCTTGTGTTCATCTCATCGTTTCTTTATTTCCACATGAAAAGTGATCAATTGAATCTTATGATAATATTCGTATAGTTTTTCCTCGCATTGTTTGTAAATATAATATTTAAACAACGAATGTGTAAAGGATCAAATATTACTGTGGCGACTTGATTAACGTTAATTTATTCACACGCCAGCTTGTTTTGTATATATTTTTTTCTCTCTTGCACATAATATTATTTTATACATGCGAATACAACGTACAAAGTACGTCGCTATAAAATTATGGAGATGAGGAAAAATACATTTGTGTATTCAATTAAACGAGAACTTTGACCATATTCGATTGAAATATTGCACTGCGGTGAAAATCCGCGAGTTAAATTGTATTGTAAGATAATACATTGTAATTAAAATATTCAGAATGTGTCTACGGGCTGTATTCAATATTAGTGAGTCGTGTTAGAGTTGATAGTATTGGTGCGTATATTAATAGAGCTCATTACACTATTATATTGAATTAGCTGTATGGTTCTGGATTCAGATTAAGTCATTATCAAAATGTGGCATTAAAAGTAGCAAAAATGGTATTATTTTGTGGCACGCAAATTGATTTCTTTATTCAAACCTAAATATTGTTATTTTTGCTAAATAAATTACATTTTTCATTATTTTAATAAATAGGGTCCAAATCTAATTGAAAAGAGCAAAAATATGGATTTTTTGTCAAAAGTGCCGAAAAGTAGCAAAAATGGCAAAAAACATTGCACTATTTTGTGGCACAAACTGCTAATAAATTTGTTTATTTATTCAAACCTAAATATTTACATTTTTGCCAAGGAAATTACATTTTTCATGTTGTCTTTCATTATTTTTATTGAAAAAGGGTCCAAATCTAATTGAGAAGAGCAAAAAATTTGTATTTTATAGCATTATTTTTTTGCCAAAAGTGACGAAAATGAGTAAAATGGCGGAATCTGGTCATTTTGTATTATTTTAATAGTATATTAAAAGAGAGTTGCTGGTGTTCATCAAGCTGTATTCGTATACGCACCAATACTATTCAGCTCTAGCACGTATTATATAATATGATAGTAGTTGATATTAAATGCATAATGTTTTTAATACGATAGATGAGCTTGTTTAATATTTATCCGGACAAAGTTTATCGTATCGCTGTGTTATCAAGAGAGGTTAAAATTTTCACACACGTGTACGAAAATCGCTGGCAATTTTAGAATCTGTGAAATATTATTTTGAGTATTCAGTTCTCATTGTCTATGGGGGATTTTCCATAGACAATCCATAATCATAGACACGTTTGCGTCCAACCTGAAAAATTGACACTGCAACGGTTACATTTTTATCATATGGTGAATTTGCCGATCTTTTTATATGTATTTACTGATAAGAGTATTATATGCAAATATTAGGTTTAATATATATAAAGCGCTAAAGTGTATGTATGGTCGAGTATCGGAAAATATGTAGATCTTTAATATAATGATTTTAAAACATTTTGAGCAATGTTTCTTTAAGATTTAGCTCGTGTTATAAACTGTCAAATCTTGATTCGATGATACCAACGAGCTAAAGCAAATTTTCCCCTCCATTCGAGTGAACTTGTCGCTTCGGCTCATGTCGGCTGCACCTGGATGCCTCCAATCTAAACATCGGCTATAGCTTTCACACAGTTTGAAGAAACTGAAACTACAAATATGATTGGAAATTCATATAAGTCGTAGTCGCGTAGCTCACGAATGAAGAAACCAGCCCATAATAACTAGACCTGTGATTCCTAGGCGTGCGTCGCCGTAAACGTACACCGTAAAGACGGTAATAGAGTTGTTTTGCTGTACTTTTGATAGGTTTTTTTGTTAATTAGTGCCTCGGCCGAGGCTCAGACGAGGCATTAACTAACAAAAACCGATCATAAGTGTAGCTAAGTAACTCTTCTATCGTATTTATGGTGAAGTATGCTTGGGAATCCATTACTTTAGTCAAAGTGTACCAATGACGTATTCGAGCTCTGCAACGATTACTTTTATTATTTGATTATTGTATTTTATAAACATAAGAAATGCGTGTTTAGGTCAAGTGGATGAAGTGGCCAAAAACATGAGTTACCTGTCAAACATTATACTGTTAACATGTCTCTTCATATCTTCAGTTATATTTCACAGTAAAATGGGTAAATGCATTGTTACTACATGTCATATGGACTCAAACATACACTCAAATACATCTAGACTCACTTTTTACCAAACACTACTTCTTTAACATGTTTAAAGTATTGTCACAACCACTCTCAGTGGTCACTATAAATGTGTTGAGTGAGGGAGATACACTTATGCCTTTATCTAATAGGAGAGAAGAGTGCAAAAATACACGAATTATTTATATGCAATGCGATATCTATGTATTGAAATTTATTTGTATGAAAATACGCGCCTCCCGGTTTGGATTTGACAGTCGATTGACATTTGCTCTATGCACAAATTGTATGAGAGTGGTTTGTGGTCCAGTGGGAGGACTTTGTATTGAGATCACGCCACTTTTTAGTGGATATATCCTGGTATAATAAGCCCCGCCCCTCCCAGCGAGGTTATCAGTGTATCAGCAGACCCTATGTCCCGGATGCTTGTACATACATAGTGGTAGTATATAATATAATATAATATTGCCGTATAATCGATGATAATGATATCCATTGTAGTGATTCTACCCACTGAAGACAAAACCGAGTGAGCAAGTTGCCACACTTCAGTCTGCTGCCGGTCGTCGGCCGAGTAACCGCGTCCATTCACACACCTGCTCCTCATCGCGACTCTCATTACTCGATATATTATATAAGTTACACTCACCTGCCTTCATCATGTACGTGGACGAGAGCCTGTGAGTCTTCACAATAAACACCCGCACTCTATTCAACACTTTCTGTTACATTCATTCACTGAAACAAACACGTGGCCTTGTTCCCGAATGGCACCTGTTGCAATCGCAACTTTCGTAACGCTGAACCCTTCACTGATAACAAACACCTTTGACAATCGAGATAAACGCCGCATTTTTTTTATAATCCCACGCGCGGATTATATTATAATGTTTGATCAAAGTTCAAGGCTGCGGCTTTTATTAAACTTATTATATAATTTACCATACTTTGTTCGATCATCTTGACCTTTGATAAGCAATCTCTTGGTTTATTACCAAATTAATTAGTTAACACAATACTGTTTAAACACTCTTTAAACGCTTGTTTATTATTATTTCAGGGTGGACAGCGTGTGGGTTTCCACTGCTATCAATACGATCAAAGCTTTAGTATTCATTTGCGATATCGTCACTTTCCCGGTCCATTTGGTTCTTCAACGGCCATGGCAAAAGAGAGCCATGTCGAGGAGAGTCAAGGTATTTATACAATATATAATAATTTCATCAAGTGTTTATTTAATGTTTGTTGTTGATTAAAGGCGAAAGTGGTTGAGCAAGAAGAGAACTCGGTTACGGTTCGAAATATTGCACAACCCGGTGACACTCATGTGTGGCTTATGAGAGAACATGTCGACACTATGGAGAAAATGTTGAAAACTGTCGTCGGCATGTATGGACCACTCAAATGTTTGGGCACCAGAGAGATTATCAACGAGGAAGACGAGATCCAGCCCAACGGCCGAGTATTCAAAAAGGTAGTGATTCTCGATATTTACTCCGACCGAACAATGTCTAATACAATTTGATTTCTTCAGTATAACATGGGCGCTTATAAATGGAAAACTTACACAGACGTGGACAAGTTGGCTTCGTACTTCGGTAACGGATTGCGTGAACTCGGAAACAGACCCAAAGAGAATATCGTAATATTTGCGGAGACTAGAGCTGAATGGATGATCGCCGCTCACGGATGCTTCAAACAAAGCATACCTGGTAATTATCTATAACGACTGTTATTTTTAATTCCACATTAATTAATTTATTTTAATTGCAGTCGTAACGATTTATGCTACATTGGGAGACGATGCTATTGCGCATGGAATCAATGAGACTGAAGTTACAACTGTAATTACTACACACGACCTTTTACCTAAGTTTAAAAATATTTTGGGAAGCACTCCTCGTGTACAGACGCTCATTTACATTGAAGATCAAATAAAACCCACAGAAAGGACGGGCTTCAAAGCAGGCATTAGGATTATTTCTTATTCGGAAGTATTGGAAAAAGGAAAAACATCGTCGATTTTGGCTATTCCTCCGGGTCCCAAGGACACGGCCATTATAATGTACACATCGGGTTCAACTGGTGTTCCCAAAGGAGTCGTTTTATCCCACAATAACCTTTTAACTACAATGAAATCGTTTGCGGATGCTGTACCCATTTATCCTGGAGATATTCTCATGGGTTTCTTGCCATTGGCGCATGTCTTTGAATTGTTGGCTGAGAGTTTATGCTTGTTAGTCGGTATGTATTTGAATATTTTCAATTTTTATATTCATATTCTCGTCGGTATTAATTATATATTTTATTTTAGGCGTTCCAATCGGTTATTCCACTCCACTCACCATGATCGATAGTTCAAGTAAAATTAAAAGAGGCACTAAAGGCGATGCAACCATTTTAAGACCAACTTGCTTGACTACCGTCCCTCTCATTATGGACAGGATTTGCAAGGGAATTACTGAAAAAGTTACCAAGACAGGACCTTTCGCCAGTGCCTTCTTCCGTTGGGCTTACATGTACAAGGAGAAGTGGATGAAGAGGGGATACGACACTCCTTTACTCAACAAACTAGTTTTCAGCAAAGTGTCTAGTCTTCTGGGTGGAAACTTACGTCTCATGATCTGCGGCGGTGCTCCGTTGGCTCCCGATACTCACACTCAAGTCAAGATCTGCCTCTGCTGTAATGTCATCTCCGGATATGGACTCACTGAAACAACATCTTCAGCATGTGTAATGGATTCTTACGATCGATCCACCGGTCGTGTCGGCGCACCGAATACCACTTGTGATATTAAGCTCGTCAATTGGGAAGAAGGAAATTATAGAGTAACAAACAAACCATTCGCTCAAGGAGAAATATACATTGGAGGTTCGTCGATTTTAATATTTATATTTGTTTTTTGTATTAATTTTTATATTTTTTATAGGTGATTCAGTCTCTCAAGGTTATTACAAACTACCTGGAAAATCACAAGAAGACTTTACCGAGCACGGGGGCAAGAGATGGTTCAAAACAGGCGACATTGGTGAAATACACCCCGACGGATGCATCAAAATCATAGGTAAATTAACTACATTGAACATGTTTATTTTATTTCTTCATAACTAATTAAATCTTTGTCGATTAGATCGCAAAAAAGACCTGGTGAAACTGCAAGCCGGTGAATACGTGAGTTTAGGCAAAGTGGAAGCAGAGTTGAAGACGTGTCCGTTAGTGGAGAACATTTGCGTGTACGGCGACTCGACAAAGCAGCATACTGTGGCATTAGTCGTTCCCAACCAAAATCAAATTGAAGATCTCGGTGCCAAGATTGGACTTTCCGCATTGAACTTTGAACAGCTGTGCGAAAGCACTGCAATTGAAAAGGCTGTACTTAAGGAAATCATCGACCATGCTAAGAAATGTAAGTATTTTTTACATACAATTAATCAAATCAAGAGGTAAGAATTTTAATATAATTTAATTAGTTATTTGAATTAGTATTGGGTGTGCTAGAATATTTCCTATGTTTGTTTTAATCCCCCCTTATATAATAATTTAATACATAATTAGATAAGCACACTGCATCACATTAATAAATACAGCAATGCTCATCAATACAAACAATGAATACAATAAAAATAACAGCGGCCAATTAAACTTTGCTCTCAAATATACACACATTACAGTGTTTAAATTAAATTTTCTCTGAAGTACTCGGCTCAGTTCTTAGAGAATTAAATGATTGAAGTAGCTGAGCTTTATAATATTTTGGATCCGTCTCCATTCCACTAAATGATTCGTTTCCATCCGGAGTTACCTAACTGGAGAGTCAAGTGCTGCATTTGCACTGTAGTACAAAAATTATGAGATGAAACTGATTGCTAATAAAAAATATTTGAGTGGAATTTAAATTTAATAATTTGTGGTCATGGGTTCAAATCCCACTCAAGGGAGATCGGGAATAATATTAATAAAATCCCGAGCGATCGTCATGATCCAGGTTTACTCTGATTTCCTGTATTGTAAGGTAAATACTGATTATTAAGTCGGTGACTTGTGTAACTAGTAATAGTTAAGATCACCGATAGACAATTAATTAACACATTGTCTAAAAAAACCTCAGGGCGTATATAATATAGACAGATTTTTTAATAATGTTTTTTTAATTTTCTATATAGGTAAACTTGAGAAGTTTGAAGTACCTGGAGCGGTAAAAGTGTGCACGGAAGTATGGTCGCCGGACATGGGTCTCGTCACGGCCGCATTCAAACTGAAGAGGAAAGACATCCAAGAGCGATACCAGGGAGACATCAACCGGATGTACGCCTCTTGAAAGTAAATTGTGAATCAGTGTTTTCAGACGCTTGATGACGCTGTGTTACGCTTTGGACTTTATTTTGATCCGGAGGCCGTCGTATAATGTTTACATTTGTTACTTATTCCTATGTCTCGGCGCTTAATATGTAAAGACATTTTGGACAAAAATTCTCAACCTGACAATTGATTGGCGTTTGGATTCCGCTCGCAACTGTGATGTTTTATTTGGCTCAAAAGAGATATGCGGTATGAATAAACTACGTGTTGTGTATTTAGCTTTGGAAAATTCCATATGGTGAATTTTATTCAACTGCTGTGCAGTGATTAGGAAAATGAAACACACGAGATTGAATATATGTTGAGTATTAAGCGATCACTTAATTAATTTATTATTTAATACACTAATGTGCAATCCAATGTGTAAATAATATTTGTTGAATCTTCGATTATTTAACTGCACTGCATCAATATTGACATAATAATTAATTAATAAGAGTACGGAAGATCTTGAATTATATTTATACGTATATATACGGATGAAGTAAAACCTCGTTAAACTGTCTCAGCTGCTACGGGAGTTTTAAACTTCATCTGGAGATTTTGTATATGGTGCTAAATGAGTCGTTTTTAAATGTTTCATAATGTGTAATTTCATATTTATTACAATTTTCATTTCACCCCGTATTGCAATAATGACTTCATGATCACCATTCCGATAATTGTCCATTCTTCCATTGACTTAATTTTCTTGTAATAATAATATAAATAATCAAAATGCACACAGATTTATGTATGTTATTAATTAATGTGAGCCTGTGTGAATTTCTAATTTGCACAAAGTGAAAATTATAATTTTTTTTTAATGAATTATTTTAACTGTTCTTTGGTAGGTGAGACTGATATGATTTATTTTATTATCTTAGAATTATTATATTCTGTTAATTTGTATGTAGTTTAATTTATACATGTGTTTATTGTACATTTAGATGCGGGAAAATATATTTCAAAATTCACACCAAAAAAAAGACTATTTAAATGTATTAGTTTAATGTGTTGAAAGAAAGAAACTGCTTTCCATTGTAAATGCAAGACTTCGACATTCAATTTAAAGAATTATTTGTATATATGTATTTGTACAAAGCTTTCAAAATGTTTGTTTTTTTTTATTCAAACCTCAATTGTAAAAAAAAGGGAATGTGGAACTATCGAGTGTTAGCCTTTTAAAATAAAAAATACAACATGTTTAAAGTTATATGATTCAGTTTTATTTACCATTAAACCTAATGCAACACAAGCCGAAATATATTATTTAATCGTCAAAGCCGGATGATTTCGGCGGCATCTTGCAGAGATATCGTAGTTGTATCATAGTCACGTTGTCTTCTCCGATTTTAACCACGCCTTCTTGATTATCAATGGAGACGAGCAGTCCTACGGTTTCTCTGTTCTCTCCCATGATTACTTTGAATGTATCGCCGCTCTTGGGGATTATAGGCTCGAGATGTTCGCAGCCTACGCTGACAACTCGGCCTTCCATTGGAAGGAACACGGAGCATATGCCTCCTGATATGCTTTTGATAACGACCGTTTGGCCGATGAGTCCCGAGTCTTCGTGAGTGTCTTTCACTCTTACTTCGATGTCGGTGGTGTGCCAGTCGCCTAATGACTCCATAACAGCGCTCGGTGTGGCCGGATTGTAAGGTGATCTCGGAGCTCCTCCAGGGGAGAATCCAACCGGACTGGGTGTACTTAAATATCCAGCCGGATAACCAGTAGGACTCGGACTCTCTTGGTAAGGGCTGAAAGGATCCGAGCCGTACATCCCCGGAGTTTGAGGAGTGTACGGTCCGCCTCCTTGAAAGCCAGGTGTGCTCGGATTGTAGATTGGACTAGGAGAAGCATCATCCAAGCTGTAAGTATCATGTTCGTTTCCTCGCGCCGGAGTATTTGTAATATTTGGATCCCAAGCACTTTGTTGTCCTCGGCCGCCGTCGTGCGAAGGAGTAGCAGATCCGTAATGGGGTGTTCTAGATCCGCTATCGTAGAGGGGAGTCTGTACTCCATGCATGGGTGTTTTGTTACCGCCCTCTCTGTAATGAGGCGTCGTCGATCCGAATGCCGGTGTTCTTCCGGGTGTACGATTGTACGAAGATATTCCACCTTCTTTGTTGGGGTGATAGACGAGCATATGGTTTCTACCCACAGTGATGGTTTGTCCTTGAGAATGGAGTTCCACTCTCGCTGTAGTTTCAGTGGCGGTTTTAACGATGCCCACATTTCCTTTGAAGGGACCGCTGGTTATGACAATTGTGGTGCCTATAGTGTCCCTATCTCTGGCACCACGTCCGTCACCTCGTCCTCTTCCTCTACCGCCGCCACCGCCTTCTCGGCCGGCATGATGCATCGGAGATTGAATCCGCGGTGACATAAATCCTAAGCTTCCACCGCTTGATGATTTGTTTCCTCCGGCTAATTGCAAATGTCTCGTCTTGCAAACGAAAATACCTCCGTTTTCCAAATACATCCTAGATTGCAAAAATGCAAAGTTTCTGTAGAGATGTTTAATTTCTCCCTCTCTTCCCGTATGAGGACCTTCGACCACTTTAACAATATCCTTTTTTTGAATGTTGTTTTCCTCACAATCGAGGGCTTTCGTGAACCGATGTTCTCTCTTTTTCTGCAATGCTTGAGGTTTGCATTCAATAACTTTTCCTTGCATATTCAGCACATGAAAGTTTTCTTTCTCAAGTCGAACAATGACACCGACACTTTGAGGATCTAATTGGACCATATCTCCCCATTGGAACTGACCCAGGGAGTCTACTCCGGTTGCCATGTCGGAACAAAGCTGCAAATCTCTCGGGAGGACTTCGAGTTCGTGCATTGTTAGATCTGATACGAGAACAACACGGTGCGGTTCGACTCTGACAATCAAACCGGTATCTCCTTCATATCTACCAGCCAATACTTTTACGTGATCTCCCTGTTTAAAGAATTTCCGCAATTCATTTGATTTAAAATCGAGAGCATCTTTTAGAGCTTCATGTTTGGGCATAACCGTAATCATGGAGCCGTCAATGGCAATGATTCGAGCTTGAAGATTGGCAAGATCTCCAGCTGCTACTTCTACATTGTCTCCCATTGAGAAAGAATGCAGGCTTGTCAAGTCATCTTTGGCGGGAGCTCCCAACTCAATATCTATTCCTTCAGGTTGTTCTTCGAATTTCTCCAACTCGGTGAGTGTCGGTTTCACACCCTCGGATATAATTGCCGACATTGTGAAATTTTTGTACAAGAAACCTTTGCGGGAATATCTGTTTCCTTCAAAAATCAAGAAATCTCCGTCAGAAGTCACTTCTCCTCCGATGGATCGAATCGCTTCCGGGTCAAAAGGTTTGGCTTGTGGACGTTTTTTCTTTTTTCTCTTGGCAGCATCGGATTCACTCTGAACAGTTCTCAGTGCACCTCTTAATCGCGTATAATCAATACGAGGTAACAGTTTCAAATGCACTTGATTTTGGGCGAGGTCAACATAATCCACTTGAGCTATATCATCTCGATATAGACCTCTTTTCAGTCTCACCCATTGTTTTGGTTTGAGACCCGATTGTTCTTTGACGACGCGGAGAACATCGGTCATTTCTTTGATGGGAACCATCTCTTGTTTCCAAAATCCCATACTCAAATTACCGACATTTGTAATGGCACTTTTGACAAAGATTTGTTTGTATGATTCTATATAGACGTAACCTTTAACTCCTTCGGGAGCGATCACAGATTTGATTTTGAGGGGTTCTTCTGAAAACTGATACGCAATAAATTTCCTCATCAGCAACAAAACGGTAGCTTTTTCTTCTCCGATCTTGCATTTGACCATCCACAAATTGGGATCTTTTATTCCGGGTAAAAGTGTTTGTTGGGTGATTTCATCGGACATTTCTTTTCCTCCATCGCCGAAATGTCTAGCGGCCACCGATTCATCGGCATATTTATTTCTCAGATATTCTTCGATTTCTTCTTCTCTTTGTGAATCCCACAAGGAGTTTACTCTTCGTCTACCTTCAATATCACGAGCGGTGGGACCTAACTCATCGACTTCATTGCCGACAATACCCATCTCTTGGGCTCCTTCTTCCCATTCGTCATCTTCATCCGGTTCGTCGTCAACCTGAAATAAGATAAGATTTTCAGTAAATATATAGAAGTATTAGTATTATTAGTACGTACTTCAGCTTCATCAATAATAAAACCACGAAATTTATCATTCTTTTTCTTTTTTCTCGGTCTATCATCATCTTCCTCATCTTCTTCTTCATCATATTCAGAGTATAAATCTTCTCCTTCGGGTTCTTGTTCATCCTGCAATGAAAATTGGTTTATAATGAAATATTAAGCAAAATTATAGGTATATTATTTAAATTACTTCAACTTCCTCATCACCGGACGCCTCTTTAGCCTCCCTTCTTCTTCTTCGACTCCCCTTAGCGCCACCTCTCGGTATCGATAATGACCTGCAAAGTATTTGAGTGAACATGAGCAATGTCAGTAATTAATGTAATCGATTAAGATATTGTGTCGAGTGGATTTAGTAGAATACCTCGACCGGGACCTGCTTCTGGATGCTGAGCGGGATCTTGACGGGGAACGAGACACTGAGCGGGACCGGGATCTGGACGAGGACCGGGACCGGGATACAGACTTGGACCGGGACCGGGATCTGAAGGTGCGCCCTTCTGGCTCCGCGTCTGACACTGCCTCCACGTCGGAGCCGTTGGACAATGAAGACTCTGACATCTTGAGACAGAGAGAGAGAGAGAGAGAGACAGGCTTGTCAGGCGGAGACTGCCACTGCGGCTACCATAGACTATTACACCTTTCAATTCAGTATTCTCTATGGACTTTCAAACCAAGCTTACATATATACATGAATATATATTACTTGAAAAATTATTCACAAGCTCAACAATACCATTCAAATATTTATTATAAGTAAAAAATAATATATTTTACAGAAATACTCCATCCAATATGAGTTAAAATGTACAAAACAATTCATAAAAAAAGTCTAATCTAAGCTAATATATTAAAAAAAAAACATTATTATGATATTTTAAAAATAATATATTTGCACATTTTTAGCCATAAAATGAAAACATGGTCGAGTGACAGCTGTCAAACAGAATTAAAATGCTGCAACCAATATTGCACGTTCTTAAAAATAAGCGAATAGTTCTAGCCAGCGGTTCGCCGAGAAGACAAGAATTAGTCAAAAATATAGTTTGTGTTGATTTTAGTAAAAATATTCAACAATATTTCATTTATTATTAGCATATCAATGTTAATTTTAGGGGATCGATGTTGGGTTATGTCCGTCATTATTTGAAGAAAATCTCGATCCAAAGAGTTTTCCTACTTTCGATGGCTTTGTGATAGAAACGGCTTTTCAGAAAGTATTGGAAGTTGATGAACGATTAAAAAAAGAAAATAATAAAGCAGATATTATAATCGGAGCCGATACTATGGTGGCTTTGGGCGATAAGCTATTTGGGAAGCCGACTAGTAAAGAAAATGCTTTTGAAATTTTGTCCGAGTAGGTAAATAATATTATAACCGATCAGAAGTATATTATATTCAAATTATTATATTAAAGATTGAGCAATAAAGGACACACCGTGTACACTGGAGTTGTAATAAAAGCTGATGATCATATTATTAAATTTTGCGAAAAAACTAATGTTTTCTTCGGCAACATATCCCCAGAGCAAATAAATGCTTATATAGAAACTGGAGAGCCAATGTAAGTATACTTGGTGATGTATATTTTAATTAAATTAAGATTTTTTAATAATATTTTAGGGATAAAGCCGGTGGTTATGGAATACAAGGTGTTGGTGGTACGATGATTGAAAAGATTGAAGGGGATTATTTCACCGTTATGGGATTACCCCTGTATAGATTATCGACAGCACTCTATGATATTTACGGACCTAAAAAAGAAGACACTCTATGATGAGAGTGAAAACTAATTAATAGAAAATTTCTCTAGAAAAATTGACATGTTTATTAAAATATGATTCTGTTTGTATTTTATATTATATAATAAAATTTATTTTTATGCGTTGAAAATAAGTTTTTATTAAAAATAAATTATTGAATTATTTGGCGGTGTCATTGGTTTATTTTTATTTAAATACCGAAAGATTTATAAAAACTTTGATACGACACCCATTGTCATCATAATAGGAAATATTTGTTTTTAAGGTGCATCAAATATCAAATAGGTGTCCTCGGAAAAGACTAAAATAATTTTAAATACATTTTTTTTAAATATTTTATGCAATGATTTTAGTCACTTAAAATTATCCTTTATAGAAAGAAATATTATATTACAGAGAAAATGATTATATGTAATACAAATTTTCCCCACTGGATTCTTATTGGATATTGAAATTAAATTGTACAACTAACATAAATTCTGATACATTGTATGGATTTGAGTAATTTCCTGGATGTATAAATATGAAGATGGCGGACCAAGCAGATGAGTTCACTGAAATCAAAGTGATGAGAAGTGTTTAACCTACAGTAATGATGTAGACTTCTGTCGAAAATTCAGATGAATTGACATTTAGCATGCTTATAAAATTAGTGTTATCACTTATCGTCTATTTGGGTCGTCATATTGATATTTATATATCCAGTTGTATGGCCTGCTAATATGTATATCGATGGTTTATAATTAGGTAACAAAAAATAAATGCAACCACGCATTGAGATAAATCAGTTATGCCAATGAAGCCTTAATGAATTATTGCGATTTTTGGTTTTATTACGAGGGCGAGCCCTTTTTAGTTTGTTATTAAAATTTTATGGATACACTGAACCGGAATTGGAATAGGACGGAAGTTAGCATTGTGTTTCATGACGTGTAACTTGACTTCCTGTTGTTCCACGATGTGTACTACTCAGGGAGGAAACACCGTCCACTAGTTCGGGAATCACAAATACAACATGACCGCAAATACAGGACGCGGAACGGGGATAATACTGTTCTAATTAAATTTACACATAGATATCGCATGAGTGGCTAAATGCGTGGTTAGTTCAAGTGGATCAAGTGGCCAAAAACATGAGTTACCTGTCAAACATTATACTGTAAACATCTCTCTTCATATCTTCAGTTATATTTCACAGTAAAATGGGTAAATGCATTGTTACTACATGTCATATGGACTCAAACATACACTCAAATACATCTAGCCTCACTTTTTACCAAACACCACCTCTTTAACATGTTTCAAATATTATTAATGCATGAGGGCCGCCGCCAACTATTGTCACAACCACTCTCAGTTGTCACTATAAATGTGTTGAGTGAGGGAGACACACTTATGCCTTTATCGAATAGGAGAGAATAGTGCAACAATACACGGGTTTACACGGATTATTTTTATGCAATGCGATATCTAATGTTTATATCTATGACCAAAAGTGTTGCCAAGGAAAATAAATTATTGATTATGGAGATACTTTCATCCAGCAAATGCAATTTTATCTCCACAATAAAATGTAATATTAATTTGTATTGAAATAAATGTGGATTGATACATTTTATATGAATGAATGGTTAATTAAAACATTAAATAGGCTTTCGGCTTCTTTCAATTAGTCGATGGACGGTGATAAATCTTGACGCGCGCAACCAACGCATAATTTAAAAATTCGAACGCGACTGTCAGTTGTTTTTTTTATGGTTGTCAAAGATGCTGCATTACCGGTCTTGTCCACGAATAAATATCACAAATATGTACTGTACATATTTTTACTCTTTTGTCTAAACGCTGATGAAATGAATAGTATATAATTAGGTTCAGATGTATTCAATATAAATTGTATTTCCTCAATGTATGAAATTAAATGATTTTTGTTTGCTTATTATGACAGAAGAAAAGAATTGAAAGCTTATGATTATAGCTATGAATTGTGGTAAATTTTATGTCGTAGATTAGAATTTGGCCTTTTTAAATACATAGTCAATAATAATATGCATTATTATTTGTATCACAACTGTGTAGATTAAACTCGAAATCAATTAAGTAGAATTTTTTAAGAGATACGCATTTTGACTAATAAGAAGCGTTAGCGGGTTACTCTACGGTTACTATAACGGTGAAAGAATTTTGATGATTTCTTAAAAATATTGCATGACAGGTATTGTTTAGTTAATATGTACTACGATAATTTCCAATACTACGATCGGGCGACAATATTTGATTGAATTTTTTTGTTTTTCTGATGATTTTCTTCGTGGTAAATCGTTACCGATAAAAAGCCAGATATCTCTTTGTATAAATATCAAGATGACGGATCAAGAAGACGAGTTTGATTATTATCTATTTAGTGTTACCCCTGTCCAATGAACTTTTATCTATAGAAGCGGCATGCATTTTTTCACGAATGGTCGGTTCCATGTAAAATGACAGATAGCGACGCAATAGGGAGGCGGCGAGGCGGGAGAAGCACCTGCTGGTGCCTGTTTGTATAGGTTGGTGTCTCACATTTATTGTAGTCTTTACAAGTATTATTGGCATCTCTATACATATAAGCTAATGGACTTTTATCTATATAAGTGCCATGCAATATTACGCCGTACATTCGAATATGCCCGGTCACTAATACATGTACATATTTTAAGCCCTATACATACGAGGGCTGCTGCCACATGAAAATCGTCCTTAAAACCGACATGTTCGATAATCCGACAATCGAGAGAAACAAGATTGTTCTTACAAAAACATCCACAATGACCATGTAAATTGTTTACATAGTAACATATTATTTGTCAACATATTATACCAACTTTATCATATTAAATGAAATACAGTGTAATGTTATTTGAAAGATCGACAAGTGACAGTTAAACATTTGAGCGGTAGAAGCAGCGCCTCAAGCGGCTGACACACGAAACATTTGGTGCTACATCTCGTCTGTGCCTGCTATGGTTTTTACGTCTTTTAAAGTATTATTGGCATCTGGTTATAATAATAATTGATTATAATTTAATTTATAATTGTACAGGCTTGAGACTAATGTGTGGCAAGTGGGCCACCCGTGTACAATAGTGAGCGGGTGATCTTTGTAGGGTCAGAAGATGTTAGGGGTTAATGATTGCTATTAAAAACTACCAAGGGAGCGTTTGTTCATCTTCAAAGGGGCTTTTTTTTAATACGGACATCCTTTAACAAACGATCGTTTCCGTTGGGGTTCCACAACATCGTTTACACATATTACGTGCTCATAGATTCATTACTCAACCGTGAAATATTTTAAATTAAGTTTGTATTTTAATATTGCACACAACTCTCATCTGTTGGTTTGTTTTAGATATCGAAACAAATTAAATATCACACCATATTAGGTTGAATGAAAAAAATAATTCCAACCTAACCTAACCTAACCTAACCTCACATTTTTTTTATAAAAAAAAAAAAAACAAAATTATTAGCTACCGGGATTAGCCTATACCACCGATATATTAGCAGGCTATACAACTGGATGTATAAATATCAAGATGGCGGACCAAGCAGATGATTAAAAAATGTTTAAACAACAGTAATAGAGAGCGATGTACACCTCTATCGAGAATTGTCATTTAGCGCGGTTAAACAATTAGTGTTGTCTCATTCAGACTCGTCTACTTGGTCCGCCATCTTGATATGTATACATCCAGTTGCTTGGCCTATTAATATATCGGTGGTATCGGATTAAGCAACAACACACTAAGATAATCGAATTGGTTGTTTACATTTTCAATATTTGGCGCGCGGATGCTTCGATCAGTCAATACGGATTTTGTTGTAAACATTTCGGCGTGCCATGGTTTCAACTATCTGATGTATTGAGTATTTCCATTTGGAAAATTTAAATTTATGACATAATTATGTATTTTTTACTAGACGCTGTTTGTCTGCCTTAAAGTGCAGCTAAGAGAGAGAGTAATTTAATGATTATTTCCTAACGGATAAACCTATTTTTTAAATACTAACATGTTCCAACCTAAACCAAACCTATTGGGACTTGAATGATGTGAAGTTGCTTCGATTTTTTGTGATAATGTTGCCATTTCAACACTTTTTATATAAATAAATTGGGATTTGGCTTGTGCCTGTATATTAAATATCCCTTAAAGTGTAATAATTCTCTTGGGTTTTTTAGAAATACACTGTCAAAACTGTAGTGTTAGGTCGGAAGCTGACGATTGACTTCCTTTCTCCATGTTGTGTATGATAATTGTTATGATAGCGGTTGTTTTGAAGAGTTGGGTGGCGGTGAATACATCCTGTTAGATTCAAGGGATCCTCTGTGTCGTATTAGAAGCCGCCATCATTATTACCCTTGCCTTTCTTCGCTGAATACACAATCAATACGAGCTTCCTCTCCATATTAAAATTATACAATCAACATAGATATAAACATTAGCACTCTTCTCTACTATTCGATAAAGGCATAAGTGTGTCTCCCTCACTTAACGCATTTCTAGTGACCACTGAGAGTGGTTGTGACAATACTTTGGCGGCGGCCCTCATGCATTAATAATATTGTAAACATGTTAAAGAAGTAGTGTTTGGTAAAAAGTGAGCCTAGATGTATTTGAGTTCATATGACATGTAGTATCAATGCATTTACCCATTTTACTGTGAAATATAACTGAAGATATGAAGAGACATGTTTACAGTATAATGATTGTCAGGTAACTCATGTTTTTGGCCACTTGATCCACTTGAACTAACCACGCATTTAGCCACTCATGACAATCAAGCAATGTTTTTAGATAGATAGTGTTGCCAGTTGAATGTGCAAAAGGAAGCGTTGATTATATTTAAGGCACATAATAGTAAATATATCCGGCCAGGAAAATGTGTGCCATTTATAATGTTTCAATTTACTTTCTACTGATTTTATATAACGCAGCGCTTCTCAGTGGAGTATAAATATGCGAAAAACTATCTAGATCAAACATCCTGCATCTTGTTATAAGGCATATTAATAAATGTATACATAGCTAAACGTTTTTTTTTCTCTTCTTGTAAACTGTAGATAGGTTTTTGTATTACTCACCCATCGAATTGTGTTGGGCTTTAATAATCAGCGGCTGTCATCTTCCACAAACACTCCTGGATGATGGAAGTCATTACCGGTAAATGGACGAAGGCGGTACAAAATTCTCGTTATTGACCGGGCTTCTTTTTTATTATTAAATTCCGTCTGCCGTTTATTACCCGCGTGTATCCATTTATTTTATTGACATTAACCACAAAGAAGTTATCCTATTTTTTTATCTCGATCGACGGATTCTTATGTAATATTTAGAATTTTATTAGATGTAACTGATAAATTGATTAAGTGGCTCTGGCAAAGATTCATAACTTTTTATTAAGCAATGAGCTTATATGTATATATAGAGGTGGCAGTAATATTAAAAAAAAAACGTGGGAGACGATGCTTAGTTTGGCACCAAAGGTTTAGCTCGTACTGTTTATCTGTCACTTGTCGATCTTTCTAATAGCATTACACTTAATATGGTAAAGTGCGTCATTAAAAGTTGCTTGATATATTCAATGACAAATAATTTATGAATGTAAACAGTTCACATGATAATTAAGAAAAATGGAGTGTCGGATTTGAGAGACTACAGTGTTGCATGTGGCCACAGCCCGCATATATGTGAAGTATATGTATTATATGCGCATGTTGTAGTGCCGGCCATGTACGAATGTATGAAAACAATACACATGGCACTTCTATATATATATGCGTTCATTGGATGTAAGTAACCTGTGCAGTGCTCCATCACCTACACTTCTACTCACTCAGATAGGTTTGCTTAAAAATATTATTTTCTAAATTGAGACGGATACATCTAAAACCACGAGCCAAAGATGTCATTTTTTTATTTAATAATATCAATGTTTTTGTAAGAGAAAATGTGATGTCTTCGTAAGAACAATCTTGTTCCTCTCGAGTGTCTCAGTGTTGCAGGTGGCCACAGCCCGTGTATGTGTACACAGCCCGTGTAAGTACAGGTAAATTTCATTTTATTACGGTTTGATGCACATTTACGCCGGTTTGTGTTTTCATTAAAAATAAAATAAAACTGGTGTCTTCAATAACCTTTCAAAAAAAGTATTCTCCTATTAGACAATGCTATAGTGAAATCCACGATTAAGGCGATAGATCATAAATTAATAAAGAATATTGTTGATTATATTTTTGTTAATACGACGTTTCCCTGTATATGTATAATATGCGCATGTAGCTTGACACTTCCATACATATAAGTTCTCAGATTCTATATTATTTGAATACTTTCAGCTCAGGGGTTAAGATGCGTGGCTACAAATACAGTAGTCATGGGTTCAAATCATAAAATAAAAAAAATGATACGATCGGTTATTCCGACTAATAATTAAATCACGATCGATCGTCTTGATCCAGGTTTACTCTGATTTCCTATATTGTAAATCGGTGAGCTGTGTAACTAGTAATAGTTAAGATCACCGACAGACAATTAATTAACACGTTGTTGTGTCTAAAAAAATACCTCAAAATATAAGAATAACCATGAAGACGCCCTGGATTCAGCGTGCTTTTATAATACATATTCCAAGATTGTATTGATCGATGAATGAATTAGGAAACATAAATATGGTGGTCGATTGTGATCACAGGAAGGATCTAACATCACATTCAATACAATACATAATATGATTGTATGACTTTTTGTTGAGACGGATGTCCAGTATATTATGAATCTGTTGAATGTTACGGGTGTCCTTTGAGCTTTCAATTATTACATTACAACTGTCAAATAGTCCCTTTTGTGGCAGTACATTCACAATCATATGCTAGATTCAATAAACACTGGTATAGAATAACTGTTTAGTTCAAACAGGATGAAGCAGTAGAGTTCTGGTGTTAGATCACTAGACCTTAACACTTTCAGGTCATCGCCACATCGAAATTTGCTAATTGCCGTAAACTTGATCTTAAATCTTAATTACTCTACTGTATATTGTATCTTCGTACTCCATTGTGTTGTTGTTGCATACAGAAAGGAAATTGTTATGCCAAATATTGTGAAAATACAGTGTAAACTCGATAATCCAATACTTCAACAACAATTTTATTCAATTATTAGTTCATAAACTCCCTCCCATGGGTTTAAATCCCGTTAAAGTTAAAAAAAATGACAGAACAAGCGTGTTTAAAATTTGTGGCTACAAATAATTTGGTTATGGGTTCAAATTCCGCTCAAAAATGGATTTGGTTGTAACGGGAGATCGGGAATAATATTAATAAAGTCCCGAACGATCGTAAACGAAACGAATTTTAAATCCTATTGTCCATTTTATTTTTGTTAATATAATGTTTACCTGTATATGTATAATATGCGCATGAAGTAGTGCCGCGCACGTTTGAAAACAATACGCATGACAAATCTCAGATTTTACATTATTTGAAGATTTACCAGCGTAATAGATCAGGGGCTAAGACGCGTGGCTACAAATACTGTGAATATAACAAATATAAAAAAAATATGATCGGTTATTTCGACTATTAATAAAATCCCGAGCGATCATCTTGATCCAGGTTTACTCTGATTTCCTGTATTGTAATGTAAATACTGATTATAAAGTTGGTGACCTGTGTAACTAGTAATAGTTACGATCACCGACAGACAATTAATTAACACGTTGTTGTGTATAAAAAATCTTAATAAATAAAAGAATCTTTAAAGATTGTTTTGATTTAAAAGATGACTATAATAAGCGATACCACCGATGTAGTAGCAGGCCATACAACTAGATTTACATACAAATATCAAAATGGGGGACCGAGCAGACGAGTCTGAGTGAGACAATTAGTGTTGCCTCAGTCAAACTTTGTAAATTTTTTATAAAAACCTTACATAATTTCCTCAAGGCATCAACATACATATAAATATAAATAAAGGGTTTTTTTGGTATTTTTTATTATACTTATCGATAATCCAGAAATTTTCGCTAATCCGATAGCTGGCGATAACATGGATTATATGTCCAAAACTATTATCCATTTTGAGATTTTTCAAGGTGGCTTTTAATAATAATTGAGAATATTTTAAGGGAAGGTAGAGTTTACTTAATTAAAAAAATACACTTCAGTAATAAAATATGTTAAATTGCAATATTAATTAAATGGATGATTAAGTTTACAAATTTTCGACCATAATCAAGTTTTATAATTTAAAAAATGTTTTTTTCACATTTATAAGAAATGAGGGAGTAGAAGGGTTGGCAAATTTAGGGTTGAGTATGTAAACAATTATATTATTTAAAACGTTAGCTCTTCAAGTAGCAAAGGTGTGTATAGAGACATTATTTTTTGGTCACACTAACGATAATGAATTGTGTAATGTTATAATAATAATATGTAATGTTAATTGAATGCGTGGGTAAATGTGGGCGGGTTCGTCAACCCACCCACTGCCCACAAGGAATTCGGGAGAGCTTTCAAACACCACCAATAAATACTAACTGATAAAAACATAACGGTCACTCCCAGTCTTTTGATCTGGAATAACCGTCCATTTAACACAAACAACCAATGCATCATTAACTAAATATCGGGTTAAACTATATTTTAGTAATAATTAAAGCTCCTTATATAGACACACAGTTGATGATTTAATCTTGTTTAACAGTTTTAAAATAAAGAGTGACATGAACATCGCCCACCTTCTGTCGAACAACATTGTTCATTGACTAAAGTATCGATTGCCTCGTTTAATATGTAGTATTTATGATTTGAACCCACTTGTTTATTCTTTCTGCATATTGGGGCACGTGTTACTTACAAGAATAGTTACTTACCAAAGTACAAGAATAGTTACTACTCAATGTCATTTCGTAATAAGCAATCTCTTTAACAAACACCTACAGTCAAATCAATGGGTCGGTAACACAAAAACGCAGCTTAACTAATTGTAACCCAAGTTGTATCCATATTAGAAGCTTATTTATAAATATATTGAATACGGCATATTAAAAATACTAACCTATATATTTGATATAATATTAACCTATCGATTTAAGGCAAAAAATGGCATTTAAGGCAAATATATATATATATATATATATATATATATATATATATATATATATATATATATATATATATATATATATATATATATATATATATATTATATATATATATATATATATATCGTTTTACGGAATAAAGGCGTAGTGCTTTACCACCCTTATTCCATCCAACCCCTAAATTATATATTTATTAACTAAACTTAACCGATTCAAGCTGGCCTTTCTACATTTATATTTAAGATTAAGCTAAAACAAATTAGGAATATAGCAATACAATTTATTTATACAAAAATTGTACACATTATTTATAAATACATATATTATTATATCATACTGCAGTACCACTAGAGCATTACGGGAGATCCCAAGTCACAGTGACGATAATTCAGCACTCGTCAGCTAAAAATTATTATTATATATATATATATACTTTTTTTGCATTTGATATTTTCTTTATTAATCAAACACAGTATTTTGACTTGTAGTTATTGTCTAAGAATCAAAGGCCTTTTTACAAGTCTTAAATAATTTCATCAAATCAGTGGATTTTTTTTTTGTTTTAAATAAAAATGAAATTCCAATAAGCAAATGATAGTAAAAACCACTCAATAATTCAATAGTGTGATTGTTTGAATAATTGTAGTAAGCGAAGTAATTGTCGGTCAGTGATTCAAATAGTGAGCTACGTAACTCGAGAGTTTTTTGTCATTGTTTGAAAAAAAACCCCAACCTAAACTGTGTATTTATTTAACTATTTCATGTATTTATAATTATGGTAAAAAAGTTTCTCTTACACTCGCTCACTTGGAAACTGTTGAGTAATAATGTGAATGGAATTGTGGTTAAATCTTGATTCTGCATGAGATTTATGATTTATATGTATATATATTTTTGAAACAGTTCAAGTGTTTGTTAAGAATAATAAATGTTCACGTGATAATAATAAAAAGGGTCGTAGGCGTAGTGAGTGTTACAAGTACAGGTGCCACAATCTCTTCATCAAACTTTTAACTTTCCCCATCTTGAAAATGCCACTAAAATAAACCAGAATAATGCGTAGGAATAAGCGTGTCTTGTCATTTATCAAGCATTTGAAATTTAGAGGTCTTTATTAATTTAAATCCGCGGTTCGTGTCGCGATATTCATCGATTGAATTGTTGGAATTTTTTTCACCCCAAACAATGGATTAGGTGATGTTAAAAAGAGAGTTGCTTTTCACATGCAAGAAGTTAGTTTTTATCAGTTAATAAATAAGAAGCGTTGTGTGTAGAATTAGAGAGACAAATTAACTTGTACTTAGTTGGATTCAACACGTCATCTTTTAAGCACGCGCGATGATTTACAGGTTTTTTTTAACAATTTTAAACACTGAATTAAGTAATTTTATACTAAATATATTTATGGTAATTTGTAAATGAATTTAAATGTGTTATTTTAGATTAGTTTCACATAAAGTGTGCAGCCGGACATGGCGCAAGTGTCTTTAAGGTTAGCCGCATTATTGCGGGGCCACCTACTTTATTTAATATTATAAATATATTTAAATTAGAGCAACAATTGCATTAATAAATAAATAAAATAAAAATACGCTTATTTTTTTATAATTTAAAGAGTAAGATTTTCGCTTAGAGAAAAAAAGGATTTTCGATGTATGTATAAATAGGAATCTTGGAAAAACCTACTCTACGTCTTATTAATTAAAAATGTTTGTAGAGCAAATTTTAAACTTTAAGCATGCTTATAGGCGATTGTAATTTGTTTGATTGAGGGCCTTAATATAATAAGGGCGTATTCTGCTATCCGCCCGTATTCCATAAAACGACTTTTGTAAATAAAAAACCTCTATCGATCTGTGTAAAAAAAATTATAAACATTTACCATTAGGTAAATTATTTTTTTAATTTAATTAATTAAAACATTAGTTTTAATTGAAACTGACACTCAGTATACGCCCTTATTCCACTCAGCCACTAAATGATTAAAATCAACAATTTTTAGTATAAATAAAGCACAAAATCAGTATGAAATTAAGGAACAATATTGCTAAAATATCAATTATTTAACACATACTGGAAACCTTAAAATTAACGAAAACCCGATATGAATGTTTTATTTGGTATATGCCCTTATTCCACTCAGACCCTCTATTATAAATTTATAAATAACAGTTGTATTGAGATTTTTTTAATATTATCCCCAATTTCCCAGTCGCCATGATTAATTTTATTTTGTACAATTCTTGCAGGATTCGAACATTTGTTTTTTTAGACCAAATTTGAAACACCAGGTTAGGTTAGGATTATTTTATCGAATTAACTTGTCGGTGATGTATTAAACTCTTTTCGAGATAATAATCACCTCGGTATTCACCTTACTATCCAGGAAATAAGAGTAGATATTGGATTTTTCTCACTAGTAGAAATAGTATACTAGAAAATACAATGAATTGTTATGCTGAGTATGTTTGTATAGTGAGAAAATACTTTAATATGACAGTATTGTATTGTATGTGTAATAATGCGGATAACTATAAGGAAATGTGTGAGTAATAATTAATAGTAGACTAAAGTAAAATATTATTGTGAACAAAGACTAGTTATTATTCGTGATATCCGGATAAGGACTTAAATATAGGCACAAATACGACCAACGCAGGTGTTTGTTTCTTTGTGCTAATTGTTGCTAAATCACCTTATTATATTAATTATATTACATTACTATTGAGTCATTATTTAATAAATTAATATTTTGGAAATCAATACACACTCCTGCACTATGGGAACCTTTGAAACCCAAAACTCTCTATTATGAATATCATGTTTCTGATTGATTTAAAAAAAAAGTATCACGGTAGTGTACAAATTGAATATTTATAAATATGTACATACAATAAAATGTATGCAAAATTTCAAATGGTCTTTTTACTCAATTCAGGTTAATAAGGATGCAAATAGAGACATTATTTAGGTCTTTTTTAAATTGGTTCACAATATGATTAATAATTGTTTTTTTTTTTAGAGAGAGTAGAGAATTTCTCGTATAATTTTAGACATAATCGTATGTTTATGAAAAAAATAGGTTAGGTTAAAGTAAATTAAAATAATTAATAATTCCATACAAGGTGGTCTTTTAATCAATTAGAATATTTTAATAAGAAAATTTAATTATAAGAACGATGCGAGTGTTTAATATTTTTTTAATATAGAGAAAAAATCTTGTGTCTAGATGAAGTTATAAAAAAATGTATAAGTTGATTAAAATAATCTATTATTCCTTTTTAAACGTCGCTGTCACACTCTCGGAGCCATGGCCCACCGAAATGTTTACATCGATAGCCGAATTAAATGATTTTCACACTTTGGGTATTACGATAATATGTAAGTTGCTGTTGTGTAATACTTTTTTTTATTTGAAAAAAAATATAAATATCACTTACGACATATAAACTAATGAGTTGAGATCTCGCAAATTATTTAATAAACTGTCTGATTATTAATAAAATATAATGTGGTATCTCACTTGAATAAAGGTTATTTATTATAGCATTTCTAATTAGCAAACTTTTAAAGGGATGAATAAAACAAGTTACTTCTTTTCATTGGTAATATTTGAATATTTAATTTTATAAATAAACATGTATCTATTTTAGTATGCAAGTCACCTTTTATCACAATGTTATTTAGGGTGTAGTCCAATTTAACACTTGATTTAGTCAAGGATGATACAGCATCATTCGTGTGAACTAAATAACATAATATTGTGATATCTGATATGTTTGTTTACACTGTGAGAATATATTTTGTACATATTTATTACTTGAAAGCCTGTATATTTTGAAATTATCTCAAGGGTGGTCTTTTTGCCTTCGTAGAATTAAACATTCAAAATGACAGCAAGATGGTGGTCTAATAATCCCATTCTTAACTTTAACTCCCTTATAATCGCGTTGTTCACGCTTCATTCAATATGCATAATACGAAATCAAAAAATAATAATTCAAAACTGACTTCCGCCTCATTTCAAAATGTTGACTTTATGATTTCCCTTTAAGATGAAATCGTCTGATTCGTCATTGCTATATAACCTCGTTAAGAATACTTCAAACGATACCATAGATATATTAGCAGGCCATACAACTAGATGTATAAACATCAAGATGGCTGACCAAGCAGATGAGTTTGACTGTTTAAACAATAGTAATGAAGAGCAATCTAGAATTCGTACGAACTTACATTGAGGCGAGGCCTTTTACAAGTATTTTTATATAGGAACTGAGCAGACACCACAGATATATTAGCAGACTATATAACTGGATGTATAAACATCAAGATGGCAGACCAAGCAGATGAGATTGACTGTTTAAACAATAGTAATGAAGAGCAATCTAGAATTCGCACGAACTGACATTGAGGCGAGGCCTTTTACAAGTATTTTTATATAGGAACTGAGCAGACACCACAGATATATTAGCAGACTATATAACTGGATGTATAAACATCAAGATGGCAGACCAAGCAGATGAGTTTGACTGTTTAAACAATAGTAATGAAGAGCAATCTAGAATTCGCACGAACTGACATTGAGGCGAGGCCTTTTACAAGTATTTTTATATAGGAACTGAGCAGATACCACAGATGTATTAGCAGGTCTTACAACTGGACGTATAAATATCAAGATGGCGGACAAAGTAGATGAGTTTGAGTAGTCAAGGTGTTTAAACAACAGTATTGAAGAGCGATGTACACCTCTATCGAGAATTCACTATTAGTATTGTCTCACTCATACTCGTTTACTTGGTCAGTTGTATGGCCTGCTAATATATCGGTGGTCTCGGATTAAGCCACATCGACAGCACGTACACACTAACAAATGTGAATTGGTTGTGTACATTTTCAATATTTGTCAAGCGGTTGCTTCAATCAGTCTGGATCCGGATATTGTTGTAAACATTTCGGTGTGCCATGGTTCCAACAGTCTGACGTAAAGAGTATTGCCATTTAACTGTGTTTAAGAAAACAAAATTAATACATAACTATGTATTTTTTGTGATAATGTTGACATTTCAATTTAATATTTTACATCCAGTTGTGCGGCCCGCTAATATATCGGTGGTATCTCTTCAGCTAATTCAGGGTTGAATATAGAAATTATGTAGATATTGCAAGGAAACGGTTGGAGTTACTTCACAGAATGAATTAGTAGAAGGAAAAGAACAATTAGATAACATTCTAGGTCGATTTGAATTAATTGATAAGAAATTCACGAGGAAAAAGCGACCCGGTTTAGTGTCATTATTTTAATATTTATAAAATGTTATACAAAGTCTCACGTAACAGTTTCCGTTGCATACTTTTCTTAATAAAGGATTAATATATTTAAATAAAAAATATATATTTTAAAATGGTGTCTTTTTCAATATCCTCGTTCACACGCGTGATTTTGTTGAAAAAGTGTTATAATGAACGATTGTTGGCTATAATGGATAGTTTCTCTGTTTTTATTTCTCCAATTCATAAGAAATACGTCAAACGATAATTAAAGCATTCAAAAACGAATTGAAATATGTGTGAAAGCATTATTTGGACCAATGAAAAAAAAACCTGTGCGTTGAAATCACATAATATATTATTTGTCCTTCGAGCCGGATATTTCAAACGATTGAATTATAAATATTTTTGTTAATTAGATACATTATATGCAGACCTAGTCCAAGTGGGTGTAATTAAATGCTTTGACGTATTAGAGCTCTGCAACGATTTATTTTTTATTATTTTATTTGAACTCTTTGATATTAACACGAAACATTATATGCAATTAACTTTTATATTTAGAAGCGTCATGCAATATTACGTCGTACATTCGAATATGCCCAGTCACTAATCCACGTGCATATTCTAAACCCTAAACATATACATTCATACATACGAAGGCTGTGGTAACATAAAATTGTAGTTCCTAAAATCCGACATGTTCGATAATCCGACACTCGAGAGAAACAAGATTTTTCTTCCAAAAACATCCATCATGTAAATAGTTTACACAGTGACATATTATTTGACGTTGAATATATCAAGCAACTTTTAATGAAGCACTTTACCATTAGAAAGATTGACAAGTGACAAATAAACAGTACGAACGATAAAAGCAGCGCCCCAAGCGGCTGTTATACGAAACTTTTGGTGTCCAAGTTCATTTTTGTCGGCTATGGTTTTGATGTCTTTTAAAGTATCATTGGCATCTATATACAACATGTCTTTTATTGATACTCAAATAATTAAATGTAAGGAATAGTACATTAAATGTAACACAACCATCTTGCGTATTTAATTATTAGGTGATTGAACGTCTGATTTGAATCTGTAAACAAATTATGGTACAGTGTAATTTCAACCAAAATGCACTACGCATATTGCATGTAGTAAACAATACCTTGTTGACGGATTCAAAATTGAACTTCACCATGAACTTGAACTAATGCGATGACATAATAAAGTTGTTTTTATTATTCTCTAATGACATATATTCACTCATTAATAAAACCGAAGATTCTCAAGCTGTCACAATAAATTATTTTATTATTAATAAATTATTTTTTTTATACATAAATATGCTCAGGCCCGTTTTAGTATATTTTTTTATAATCGTACTGGCATTACATAATTACGATAAAAAGATTTTTATAAGCTCATTGTTAAATATTATATTCATGGGACAAACTATATTTATATTTTAAGTATTTTATTATATTATAAGATTGTTCTGTTAATATCGGAAAATTCAAATAGAATAATATATTTCACCACATAATAAAAATGTAAGCCGCGCAGTGCTATTTTGAACAATTGAAAATCTATTTTCTTCACCCTCTTTCCTGAGGTTTATTATCTAGATTAATATTACAAAATATAAGCGTGTAGGATAAAGTTTTTGTCACAAAATAAACTATAAAACCAATCACCGTACTGTGGATTTCTCTTCCTACTTTAACAAATAAAATTAAAAATTAATTACGTGTTTTTTTTAGATCACAATCCACTTGACAAAGATTCCGCTTGGAGTTTGGCATTTGACTTAATTATTTGCGATTGTTATCAATGCACTTTCATAATTATTTGTATAATATTCGTGTCGATTTGTAAAGAATGCGGTGTTTTTCTCAACTTACAAGGCCACCATATAAAGATTATCCGGTTTAACCGGAGAATATGAACGGTTCATGAAAAGTACGTCTTTGAGAAAGTAATGATATAAATTGTATGCCAAATCTGTGACATATTATTCTGAATAGTATTCCAGTTTGCAGAGATGAAGATACCGGTTGTGTATTTGCTAATACTGATCCAAAACACAGTTATACCAGTAAATAGATTTGTGAGTCAATGGGTAAAGCAAACTGTTATAATAATTAATAACACTTTCACTTAATATAGTAATTATTTTAAGTAAATAGTAGGAAGCTTCCTTCGCCCACTAAAAATATCAACCATGACCATATTTAAAAATGATTGCAGATAAAATCCCACCACACAATTCAAGGATTATAATATATTCGACAATACATATTAGTGCAATAAAATTAAAATTGATCAAATGTGAAGCGGTAGCCTTGTCAACATCCTGTTATAAATTAATCCAATACTTTAGATAAAACATACCTACTCAGATTCTGTCAAATATTATGGAGTTTATTTGTATGTGGGTGTTTTTTTAAATTTATTTATTGATTGAATTACTTCTTTTCGGTGTAATTTTATCGTATAGTATATATTTTTTTTCAACATCCTGTCCGTCTATTTGGTTTCATTGAGATTTTATTCAAATTTAATGCAATGCTCGTGTTATACGATATTATGACTATTTATTATGTACGTAATAAACTAAATATTTTTAAATGAGTATTGTTGAAGGTCTTGGACTATTTAAAAAAAATCATTGAAGATGAAAAAATGCGTACAAAATAAAATACCTTGATTAATATTGGCGGTATTTTGCAATGGTATTTAATGATAGTTTTTCAGTGTAACTAAGCAATCTATTCAGATTTTGTTGTCCGGCTTGAAGGACCAAACTGATTATTAGTTTAAAACTTAAATTTCATTGCATAATCTGATACTTTACTTTGACAAATAATGTTAAATGAACCGTTCTACAAAATGGGTTATAAAAAAGAGAGCAAGATTTTTTGTTTATGACGAAAATATCTAGCATGATTTTATATTATAAAGACTGTTTTATACCTCTTGTAAATTTATGTAAAATGGAGTTTGTTCAATGGTTTAATCAATTTAAATTTAGGGGTTTACTGGCTATCAATATAAGTAACACCTTAAATTAGTTTCTAAAGAAAGTTTATCTCATTATGGCAATAAATAATGGTGTAAAGGTGTGAGAAGGCTGATTAATATAAGCGATGGTTTAATTTGAATGACCCTCGGGCCAATCCTGGTGTACTTTTCAGTAAATCGATTAATTAAAAGTGTTGATAATTATAATCAGTCACCCCGAAGGCACGATTCTCGTAAATATTTGTTGTTAATTGGTCGCTACGGAAGTTTGCTTTCAATTTATCCGAATTTCGTGGAGAAAATTCACTTGCCGTATGTTAATTGGGTTCTTTCTCAGACTGGAATATAAATTGAAATATCCAGATATTATTCGATATGATGGATTGAGTGTTGACAGATATAAGATATTATAAGTGTGTCGTATTATCGAGTTTACTGACCGATACGGTGGATAATCCCGGAGAATGTTCTACTGTTGGATGCAATACAAGTATTCGATTACATTCACGATGATGATGATGATTATTATTATAAGATAAATCATTTCAGAAAAGATGCCTTAGCTCTTTATATTTATTAGTACTAATAATCACATTGCTTTTAACTTAATTCACTCGAATAATAGACATTGCTCCGAACGGTCTTTTGATATCTATAAAAAGAGTTTTTTTTATAGTAATTTCATAAATGTGTAGAGTAAATATCACACTTTCTCAGAATGCCAGAGGTCGTAATTGGTCACACCGCAAAACTATAATATGTATTATGTAATCACTAAACTGTCGGGCGCTATTCATTTTTTTGAAACACAATGTTAGAACGTCCGGACTATAGTTGGTTTTAAACTTTCCATGAAATAAGCTATTAAATTATACTGAAATATCGTAAAACAATATCGTCGGCTTTCTTTGTAGACTGCGTAATTCCAAAGTATTTGATTTTTAGATTTTAAAATACCCTAATGGGACTTTTTAATGCGGAAATAATAAATTAAATCACCCATATGAACGTACTAAATGAACTTAAGTCAATTTTATATATGTTTCATATAATAAATGTTGAAATAATTTACCTTATAAATATACAGATATTTATTTTCAATCGATTTTATTTTTATGATACCACTTTCTAAAATATTTTCAGTTAGACCTTCTTTTATAGAGTAAAATTATTATGTTTTTAAAAATGCCAATAAGTTTTTTTTCTCTCCTGCGAAATTTGGGAAAATGGCTTTACTCAGTCTGTAAAGAAAGCCGACAGTATAACAATAAAGAAAAACTATTTTTTATATTTAATATCATAGACTCTGCCCAAATTAATGATCAGTATTTACTTTACAATCCAGGAAATGGGAGTAAAAATGAATGTAGACGACTTTGTTAATATTATTCTCAATCTCCCCGTTGCAAAGCGTTGGGTTTCTTTCTATTTGTTTAATTTATTAAATATCATAGAAAGCAATAAATCAAGTTTAATATGGTTTTCATAAAATAAATGATTTTATAAAAAAATGTGTAGTTTTAAGTGTGCATTTTTCAGCTTGAATCAGTTTTGTTTGTCTCTCCTGTAAAATTTTATTTATTCACATAGACTCCAACAGATTTAATAATAGCCTATGTATTCTCTTTCAATCCAGGAAATCAGAGCAAAATTAGATCGATAAGGATTCCATTAATATTATAGAGTCCGCTAAAATGTGGCAGTTATTTTTATGAAATGTGGCTCTAAAAAGTAGCATTTATATTTTTTTGAACATCGCTAATAAATTGATTTCTTTATTCAAATCTACACATTTATATTTTTGCTAAATAACTTACATCTTTCATGTTTTATTATATTATTTCAATACATAGGGTCCAAATCTAATTGACACGAGCAGAAATGTGGCTTTTATTACGGCATTTTTTGCCGAAAAGTAGCATTAAAAGGTAGCAAAATGATATTTGGCAGACTCTGGTAATAACTGATCAATTTTTTTTAAATATTAAATATAACTGGTGCAATATCATTGGTATAATTTAAATTACAGTTACGGTGTTAGTAGGAAAAGGTGTTCAGTTACACTATAATCTGATCCGAGATATATCCAGGTTAAATAACCATACTAGTTTATAATTTATCGGCTAATTTTTAAAGGAGATCTCACGGTGTATGACATTGTTCCCATAGGATAATGATGGGAGTGCTGAGCACCCTTGTTCCCAGTTATCACAGGATTGTGGTCACTTAAAACATTCCTGCGGTACTCAAACTGGATGTGAAGTCCTTCAAGTGTGCCGACTCAGTTTTTGAATTACTCGTTAAAAGAATGCATTATGCATGCAACTATTTAATATGTATTGCAACAATAATTAGTCTTTGTGAAAAACAACCAACAATTAACTTTCAAAGCATGATTCGGGGTAAAAGTGACACGCTCATAACAAATAAAAATTATTATTTCATAACAATACAATTTTTACGTAAAATTTTCATACTTTCACCTCTCTAATTCGCCAACGAACGTACGTATGTTTCGGATTTATCCAACACTGATTCCATTTTATACTTTCTCTAGTCGAGTAATTTTTAAATGACATATTTGTTGTGTATGTTATAATGTATGTACAGTTCCCTCAACCATCAGTGTTACCAGATGAAAGAATAATATTTTATTACAATTAATACATATCGAAAATCTCGAAACGGGTATTTTAATCATAATAATAATAAATTAATTTCAACATAATTCTAGAAATATTTAATATTGCATAATAAATTACAATTCTGAATAAAAACAGATTCATTGGGAAACTCGCATTTTAAATATTGTGATGATTGTTGTCATCATATGAAAACCGTATTAAATTATTTTATTAATAATTCATTTTGAAAATTCAAACATCTTCTGAATGAAAAAAATAAACAACTTATAACCGTCCTAAAAAAACATTTCCGAATTGAAAATTTCAATTAAAATTACCCTAGTAATAAATAATATTCTAACGGCTGTATTCATTATAATAGAGTAATGGGAGTGCGTTAGTGATTGGTGCGTATACGAATAGAGCTTGGTAGTATTCATTACCTCAGTCAAACTCATCTGCTTGGTTCACCATATTGATATTTAAACATCCTGCTAATATACAAATAGCTTTATACGTTTGTAGTTAAAGCATAACATTTTATCCTAAAAATACTCAACTTAATACAATATTTTATTAAAAACGAACTGATTAACCTTGCTACTATTTGTTTATTTTCCTTGTAGAGAAAATTTCAAACTCTGAACCGAACAAATTTAAAATTTGTCAATATTTTTTTTTTCTGCTCTATGAACATCGTAAGTTGAATGAAACTCAAAATGTTCATATTAATATATGATTTTAAATAAGTTACATAAAATCTTAAGATCACACTGAAATTAAATACTTAATAAATTACAACTATTTTTCTACTTGATTGAATTATCTGTAGATATAACATAAACACACCTTAGACAAATATATATATTATATATATAAGACCTTGGTGGATAATAGCAAATATCACAATAATTAAAATATATACATAATATTAAAAAATATAAGTGATGATTTATGATATTGATATAACTGATAAAATATAATAAATTTGTGCAATAAAAATAATTTGAAATTTTTTGGACATCTGTTTTCGCCAAGGTCTTCAATTAATTATGTATATATGATTATATTATTTGAAAGTTTTTGTATTCCAAATAAGTATTTATTTATTAATATATAATAGTAACCGCTTAGCCTTATATTTGGGCGTAATCAGCAGTCAATGTCTCCAAAAAATTACTTAGACATTTCGACTAGTTTAATTTTGTATACATGTATTAATCTTTTTTTTTGTATTGCAGTGGAAAGAAGAAGAAATACCGTGTTTCGGTATGGTAAGAATTTATTTGAATTATTAAGTCGTTTCTTCGTCGGATGACCACGCCTAATAATCTTCATAATTCCGTTTCTTGATTTTTATTGAATCAATAATTGTATATATATTGTGAAGCGAAGGGCGTAACTGACGAATCTAATGTGGTTATAAATTGATTAAAAGGTGTGATTATAAACACCTGGTTTTGTCACTTTCTTCGAGCAATACAGGAAACCGATGTTGGTTTTTATGATGTTGCTATATTTTATTAATGAATTAATATATTGACTAGACTATTGTCGCTTAGTTGTGTCAATGTGTGGGTTTGGAATCTGTCCATTGAAAGAATGCATAAATAGGCCCGCTTTGTTCTGATTGGTGCTCGTGGTTAGTTCTATTCTCTCATTGGAGGAAATGCAGAAACCAAACATTCTGCTTTTTGGTGTAAAATAAATAAATAAATATCGTGACGCCTTCCCTATTGACGGGAGTCCCTTTATAAGGGGTCGGCCAGGCCGTGGCCTTTTACGGGAGAATATAGTAGAGATGGTTTCCCAGGCCACCACACAGCAATGAGTACTTAAGATCTAGTTTGCTAAGCTAGATCTACCAAGTGACTCCGGTGCCGTGAATCGAACCCGGGAGTCTTCACTCACGAATCCGTTACACTAACCACTCGACCACAAGGCGGCTGGTGTAAAATACGCATTACAAAATATAATCTTTACTGAGTATTTAATGGTAAGTGCCCGGAAATTAGACAAAAGTGATATTGTGTCTTTCTTCTTCATAATTCAACTCTCAAAATGTTGAAATATCACCAAATTTGAATAAATTCTTTGTGATTGTTGAGCAAATTCGCAAAACTTTAGACCATAATTCGTCACTCTGCATGACTAAAATATCATATTCTGTTACAGTATTATTAATCACAGACATGTGTGGTATGTTTTTTCGTCTTCTAAGTGTGGTTATCGTATACTTTTAAACATTAAAAATCAAACTGACAATTTCTCCATATTTTTATGAAATCTAATATTTCTGAATCGTTAATTTATCAAGGTATTTTTTTTGTAACCATAGATAATATATTAAAATTTTAGTGTCTTTGATAAACCAGTTCAATCTGAATATTCCAAATCTTAATAATAATAAATATTGTGTATTAAATTTTTTTACTGAGTATTCTAATAGCTGCGAAACAGTCAATAAAGAAGATAATAAATGTATGATTCGCGTGCGCCCAAAATCGATTTCACCTGTATTTGACTTTAATGTGAAACAGGAAGAGGAACGTAATTAATAATTATTATTTGGAGCCAGGTGACAATTTCCAATCGATAACTTTCTACCTGCTCTTATTGCAGGCTGTCGTTTATTTATTTTGATCGCTTTTAACACACTGTATTTAATAATGACCGAAGCTGCCAATTAAAACACTCCACAACTGTTATTAACATTTCACTGCCGGACAACACAATCGTAATTCTGTGTTTATTACAAACTGACATGTTCATTTTATAATCATTTCTCCATGAGAAAAACATTAGATTTAATAAATCGATTGAATAAATTATTTGTACTTCCTTCATTTTACTTTTCTGATATCATCGCCGTATAAAGAGTAATGTTGGGGTTTATTTCAAATTCGCCTTCAGTAATCTTGTCTTCTTTCTGCGATCGTAATACCATCGCTGGCTGAAAATGTAGCCAGGCGGGGCCATCGCGAGTTGATGGATTTTCTATTATCCGGGCCGGATGGTTTGACGTCAGAGCCGTGGTCGCCCATACACTACCAGAAATGTACAGTGGTATTCACTAAAATGCATACATGATAGTGTCTATAGTTCTATCACTCTCACTTGAGTAAAGGATCTGTCAAAATGAAGAATTCTAGTCAGTGACAGCTGGATTACTCGATTTTGACAGCTATCACTGTCACATTCAATTATTCCAGCTGTCAAAATCGAATAATCCAGCCGTCACACTGACATTGAAAGCTGGAATTCTCCACTTTGATAGATTCGTTACTTCAAAACTATAGACGCTCTCATTTATGCATTTTAGTGAATACAGCTGATAGAAAATATCTAATAAAACTCGAATAATAATCCATTTTTTTAATTATTAATCAATTAGGTATTTAACAGACTTAATACACACGCGACAGTCACTACTGATTGATGCACTATTAATGTCCACCTTGCATATTATCTTATCAATGAAATATTTTGTCTGTGTAATTCGAGTAGGTTTATGTGGTCATAAATTTTTTTTGTCGAATTTTCATACAATGAGCGCGGTTTTTGCGACCACAGCTCACAGATGTTCTGACGATGTCCGACTAGCATTCCGGCCCGTATAATCGCGACGACCTCGGATTATTTCAAATTCGCATTCAAAGTGTTGATTACGTGTTCGTCTTCTTTCTGCTCTCCTAACACCATCGCTAAAAATGTAGTAAAGTCAAGAATAAATTATTCGTCTTATTCTTTCTTATATGGTAAAATGTGAGGGAAAGAAGTGAAACCGTCTTCAATAGAGAATGTGAGCGTTATAATAATTTAGAGTCACATAGAATAATAATTGTCATTATGATTGAACTGAAACTGAGCCAAGCCGTGAGAACAGACATTCAGTTAATTGGGTTATTCTGATGGTGACCTGCATACATTTATCTCGATTTTATGAAAACAATGTGAGCATTTCACAATCATCGCTACCGCTTTTATACATTTCATTATGTTCTATATCATTTCCTCATTCTGCGAAGAAGATTTCCTGTTAAAGAGGCTGCCAAAAAAGATTTTAGTAAAAAATATTTGCATCAACGAAACAAAGATTGAGGAGGTACTGAATGGAATAAGGGCTGATAATGAGATACGCTCTTTTCCAGTAAAATTAATTTTGTAAATAAAAGAAAAAAAATCTATACCATCGTTACGGACATTCAGCAGTTACCAAGGACAATAATACTTAATCATATTAAAGATAAAAGGTTTTACTTGATCATCCCGAAACCGACAATTTCAGTATACGCCCTTACTGCATTCAGCCCCTCAATCAAAATTAACAGACACCTAGGTATACAATATGTATTGACTAATTCATCAATATGTTTTTTTTAATAAGTAGAAATGCTCTCAATTATATGGGTTGTTCCACGAATGAACAAAGTGCTCTCAAATAAAGAGCACGTGTGTTTTTAAAGCGGGAAAGCATTCATTTATCGCCCATGCTAGAAGTTACAATTTCGACCGATAAAATTCTTTCCCGCCTAAAAGCACACGTGCTTGTTCTTAACGAGGATTTTATATATTGAACCAACTATAGATGGACAACTCTGTATATCTAGTTGGATAAAAACTACCCATTTCCAGGGTTATTATAATACACATAATAGACCAAGGAGTGTAGTGTGTGTCGTCTGCCGTTGATATAATATTATAAATATTAGTATTTTTGAAATTTGCATTGAACTTTATAACTTGTCCCACAAATATAATATTTGATGTATGATACGTATGATAACTGTATTTATTGTTTTGTGTAAATATCAGAGAGTTGAAATAAATTAAATGATAAAACAATATTATAAAGGAAATCGTTACAGAGCTCGAATACGTCAAAGCACTTCATTACACCCACTTGGACTAGATCTTAACGATTTTTTGATTCAGTGAGCTTATATATAGATGCCAATAATACTTTAAAAGACGTCAAAACTACAGCAGACACAGATGAGATGTTTCGTGTGTCAGCCGCTTGGGGCGCTGCTTCTACCGCTCATATGTTTAACTGTTACTTGTCCATCTTTCAAATAACATTACACTGTATTTCATTTAATATGATAAAGTTATTCGATATATTCAAGGACAAATAATATGTTACTATGTAAACAAACATGATCATTGTGGATGTTTATGAAAGAACAATCTTGTATCTCTCGACTGTCGGATTATCGAACATGTCGGATTTTCGGGACTACAATTTTCATGTGGCCGCAGCCCTCGTATGTATAGGGCTTAAAATATGTACATGTATTAGTGACCGGGCATATTCGAATGTACGGCGTAATATTGCATGGCACTTATATAGATAAAAGTCCATTAGCTTATCTGTATAGAGATGCCAATAATACTTGTAAAGACTACAATAAATGTGAGACATCAGCCTATACAAAAAGGGACCAGCAGGTGCTTCTACCGCCTCGCCGCATACCTATTGCATCGCTATCTGTCATTTTACATGGAACCGACCATTCGTGAAAAAATGCATGCCGCTTCTATAGATAAAAGTTCATTGGACAGGGGTAACACTAAATAGATAATAATCAAACTCGTCTGCTTGATCCGTCATCTTGATAATTATACATAGAGTTATCTGGTTTTTTATCGGTAACGATTTACCACGAAGATAATCAGCAGAAAACCAAACAAATGAATCAAATCTTATCGCCCGATCGTAGTATTTATGAAGTGATCAAACAATACCTATCATCCAATATTTTAAAGAAATTATCAAAATTCTGTTACCGTTATGAGAGTGTAGAGTAACCCGCCAATGCTTCTTATTAGTCAAAATGCGCTTCCCTTTTAAGTTCTACTTAATTGATTTCGAGCAGCACTAATTGTCTCACTCAGACTCGTCTGCTTGGTCCACCATCTTGATATTTATATATACAGTTATCTGGCTTTGTAATATTTATGAAGTGACCAAACAATACCTATCATCCAATATTTTAAAGAAATTATCAAAATTCTGTTACCGTTATGAGAGTGTAGAGTAACCCGCCAATGCTTCTTATTAGTCAAAATGCGCTTCCCTTTAAAGTTCTACTTAATTGATTTCGAGCAGCACTAATTGTCTCACTCAGACTCGTCTGCTTGGTCCACCATCTTGATATTTATATATACAGTTATCTGGCTTTGTAATATTTATGAAGTGACCAAACAATACCTATCATCCAAGGGTTTCGAATATGTACATATGTATTAGTGACCGGGCATATTCGAATGTACGACGTAATATTGCATGGCGCTTCTATAGTTAAAAGTAGCAATATTATAAAAGCAGACGACTTGGACTAAAATTTCCTTTATTAGCAATACGTGCACTGAATAAATATACAAATATGTTCAGCGGAGATGTTTAATTAGTGTAATTAATGTATGGCGGCAGTGGCGGTGCATGTGTGTGTTGCTTGACTCGCAGTCATTCTCGCGGTAACCGTGGTTCAGTGCAGACGTGCGTCTTCTCGCTGTTATAAAGTGTTAAACTAAAACTACGTAGTGTGTGATTATTACTAACACTGTGTATTTGTGAGATTGATAACATGTCTTTTGATTGGATTTTGTGTCACCTGTAGTTAGTCCGTCTATTAGGATTACCACTGCCGTACATTCAGGTATTCATTAATTCATTCACAAATCACAATAAATCAATATTATTATTTGTATAAATGACTCATCCATTGTTTATAGTTTGTTCTCTCATAACATTGAACAGATCAAACTTGGTTTTATTCGGTATTGTTTGTTCTCCGCTTTACAAATAAATCGTTCATTTTTATTCTCTGGACGGTTTACAAATCACAACATTTATAATTGAACGGTTTTCTTGTGACACTTTTAATTCCGGATTCGCTAAATACTCGTTTTGGAAATTATCATTAATGAATGACAAATATTTAATACAATATTAATGTGTAGTAAATTTAAATGAGGAAATTATTAGATATTTTTATAATGGAGAATACGAATTAAGTTTACTCGATAGAGAGAAATTATGGATAATTAACTGCCTGTGAAGGTTATTTTTTGTATTATTTATTTATATATTTTACAAATTAATAGTAATGGATGCTGAAACGCGTTTGTACAAATAAATAGAAAAATGTAGACTTTATATCATTGAGAGGTGTCGCAAAGATTTTAGTAAAAGTAAATAATTTAGCTATTATTACACTTTACGTTAAGGAGTTTCAATTTCCGCCAATAATAATAATCCGCTGTCATTTCACGCAATGAAAATAGTCATGTAATATTTTTTATTCATTAATATCTGGGTATAAAAATCGATCTTAATAATAAATAATATTTTTGTCAAATTTAAAAAAGGTCAATAGACTCGTTTGTACCTTCTTTGGATATATTTTATTGATCTTAAAAATATTAAGGTAATTGTTTTGTTGTACAATTTAGTCTCGATATTCCGACATATATGAGACATTTAACTCGAAAATTTCCTAAAAAAAAATACTGAAATTAAAGGAGGAAAAAAATTCTTTATTATGGTCTGTTATTGTCAAATATTTTCCTGATATTAGCATGGTAGGGGGTTTATAAACTAACAGGCGCCTCTCATTTTTTTCTGTGTTTGATTGCCTTGGTCGGTTCTTTGATATATTTTTTGATATGTTTTAAAAACAGTGGCTTATTTTGTATACATATTTGAGAATGGGTTTTCTTATCAATCCTGTTTCTTAATACTAATATATCGTGACGCCTTCCCTATTGGCGGGAGTCCCTTTATAAGGGGTTGGCCAGACCACCTTGGCCTTTACGGGAGAATATAGTAGAGATGGTTTCCCAGGCCACCACACAGCAATGAGTACTTAAGATCTAGTTTGCTAAGCTAGATCTACCAAGTGACTCCGGTGCCGTGAATCGAACCCGGGAGTCTTCACTCACGAATCCGATACACTAACCACTCGGCCACAAGGCGGCTCCGTTTACACTTTCTTAATACAATATGTATAATTGTCACAGAATAGCGAGCAAATCACATGATGCACATATTGCAATCATCCGCTTCACAGTTATCCCTCCAGGACTGCCAGTTCCCACTTCCCAGGATAATGCTTATGGATGATTGTTCCAGAAATGCTGAAGCACGTGCAGGTGTCTCCTCAGAGATCAAGAGCAGATTCTGTCAGCCTCAGTTCCTCGGCTTCATTATGCAGTCTTTCGGAGCCTTTGCACCACAGAGTCCCTTCATACACATCCCTCAGTGATACATCTGCTCAGGTATGTCCTTATTATATACAGCCTTTAACATTACATCAAACGATAAACTCATGGTCACCCTGGAGGTTGTCTGTGTACTCGCATTTATGTTTAACCATACATATCAACATTACAGTCGTGTATTGCTGCACTCTTCTCTCCTATGCATAAGTGTGTCTCCCTCACTCAACACATTTATAGTGACCACTGAGAGTGCTTGTGACAGTACTTTGATATAAAAATATGAGTTCAATAATAATGAAAGTATGGACTTTGGGAACTGTTCAAGGAACAAAATGAATCCATTTAAAGATCCCTTAAATTTATCCAATAAAAATGTGGGTGGGAAACTACACAAGTGATATTACATAGATATAAACATTAGATATCGCATTGCATATAAATAATTCGTGTACACCCGTGTATTATTGTACTCTTCTCTCCTATTCAATAAAGTCATAAGTTTGTCTCCTTCACTCAACACATTTCTAGTGGTCCCTGAGAGTGGCTGTGACAATAATTTGGCGATTAAATCGCAATAATATTTGAAATATGTTAAAGAAGTAGTCAGTGGTAAAAAGTGAGCCTAGATGTATTTGAGTGTATGTTTGAGTCCATATGACATGTAGTAACAATGCATTTACCCATTTTACTGTGAAATATAACTGAAGATATGAAGAGACATGTTTACAGGATAATGTTTGCCAGGTAACCCATTTTTTGGCCACTTGATCCACTTGAAATAAGCACGCATGAGTGGCTAACTCATGTGATATATTTTATTTATATATATATATATATATATATATATGATATTATAAATACGATTAGTGTCATTTCAATATAATTAAATCATCAGTGAAGATTTTCCGGAAGGGGCCTTGATTCAGAAATCTATTAGTATAAAATATGGAGCAATATATATTTTTTCTCCTCTTCATACTTTATGCACAAACAACAACTACAGTCGCAAGATTGTTATTTGTTTCGTTAAAAGAGTATTCGAACTACATAAACTTGGGTTTCCTAGGCGTACGTTGCTGTAAACGTACACCGGGAAGACATTAGTAGAGTAACTTTACTATACCTTCTATTAGTCGTATAATGTTTGCCAGGTAACTCATGTTTTTTGGCCAATTGATCCACTTGAACAAAACACGCATTATATAACAATGTACCAATATTAAGAATACAATTCCATTTTTCGTATTTATTTGACACATTTTCATTATATCTATAATTGTTGAATGTGTGTGTGTGTGTGTGTATGTTGTATGTCTGTACGGATCTATCAACCACCAGTGTTACCAGACGGAAGAATAATATTTTATTTACTAATACATAGCTGAAATCTCGAAATGGGTTTTCAATTATTTAATTTAGTATGCATTTATACTGTTTATTAGCGCATTTTTTGTAATTTGTAAAAAATGTATGAGAATGATTCAAGTGTTCTGTGTAATTTTATTAAATTGATATACATAAACATTCCGTTCTCGTTTTAAACGCGATAAATCAATTATATACGAGTCGATAATTTTGATAAAATCTCCATGTTATCTCAAGCGATCAAGATCAAATAGAAAAGTGAGTCTGGTCACAATTTTTGATTTATAGACACACACAATATGCAGTAGAAAGTGAATATTGTTGTTTTTTTTCAGTACTAATAAATAACAATATGACGCGCTTGTGATGAACTTTCTCTTTTACAAATCTCAGTAATATTCTTGGAATAGGATCGACCTTGTTTTTTTTACGGTTTAACTATAAACAGTATCGAGGTTATTTGGAGAATTTATATCGGTGACAGGTGTTTTGAGTTGTCTGACGAAATAATTCCAAGTAAATGCGTCTTGCTCATAATCATTGCGACTTATTTCAATATCGACGATGTGTACGCGGAATATTGATTCTTAATGGCCTTTGGAAATAAGGTTTGCATTTTCATGCTTCACTACTTTTGTCTTGCGATAAAGAAATGTGCAATGGATAAAATATTTATTTTCTGTTGAAGTATTTTATGTTAGTCATTTAATTTTGAAGTAATAGCGTACAGGTCACGCAGCGGCCATGTACCGGCCACGTATTGACGACGTATCAACTCTTGAAACATAGGCGACTTGCAATGTTGTAACATTTTTGCAATGATATTGAATAATTTGTCTTGGGAGAATATTTTGCAGATGAAAATACTCAACTAATACAATTTATTAAGGAATAAACTTCATTTAAACGTAGAAACTATTTCTTTACTCTACAATGACCGCGATATCTTACACCGAAGTAGTTTAATATAATATAATAATACTTTATCACCAATCAAAGCCGTTTGCGGTAAATTAAATCGTTTCTGCTAAGGTCTAAAGTTTGATTTGTTTTTCATTGTTAAGACCAAAAGTCAATTATTAGTTATGTTTTTATACTGAATAATTAATTCCTCTGTCATACATTTTAATAAATTTTTGTGCGATTTTAGTTAGTGTTTTACCTTCATTTAATAAAAAAAACTTATTTAAATTATTTACATTTTGGCAGATATTTAATGACAAATTGACCTACAAACATATACATACAAAATTTCCACGTGGGCTTCGATATCATTATAAATGATTAATGTTACCAAACAAACGATAATATTGATAATAAAATTAGAACCGTTAAAAAGTCATATCTATTTTTATCGATGTTCGAAATGTTATGATACATATTTGAGTGAGGTATGCAATTATGAGGGGACCAGTTACTTGTGAGGAATGTTACGCAATCTTCGCTACTTCCTCTACAAATAATATACATATATCGTATTCGATGAATAGGGTCATCAATATCATCAATGGCATGGGTTAATATTGGTTTTGATTAGTTAATATTTATAATAAAACCGTTGCTTGGAAGATAAGGAGGCCGCAAAAGATAACCGAGAATGGCGGATATTCAATCAATATAACAGAACTACTTCCACCAGATAGGATATTACCAACATAAACAAACACTATGGTGATTCAATATAACTCAATGCCTATAATACTTTGCTTAGGAATAGGAATTAATTGCGAATTTAGTCAATTCAATCGTTTTTTCGACTCTTTTAGGCAGTAAAAGTGAGTCTTGTAAGTTCACAGTGCATCTCAATAGTAATATTGACAAGACTACGAGTGTTGCCACTTTCAAATAATATGTATGCGGCATGTATGGATGACAATAAACTCATTCGAAACTGATAAATATCGTTTTGTACAATTTCCGAATATGCAAAATAGATGAAGAAAATTTGAAATGGCAAAAAAATTGTAAGCGACATTCGGACAACTTTACAGCAGTAAAGCGATTTAAAGTGATTTTTAGACAATAAAATCATAACTTCACTCCTATTGAAGATATTAAAATGATTCCTTTTCAACTTGAAACGTACTAAAATAGCCGTAACCGTAAATTATTGTATGGTGATATTTATAACAATTATTTCTTTCCCGCAAATTAATGTTTTTTGATTAAATTTTTTCACTTTTATAAAAATAATGACTGACCAAGCGACAGTAAAAATCATCGTATAAGTCCAACAGTATTTCCAGCGTCGATATGTATGCATAAGGCAATATGAGAGCCGTATTCAATGTAATAGTGTAATAATGAGTCGTGTGTGTACGAATATGCTAGTACTTGATAATATTGATATACACGCATACGCACCGCACGCACTCTATTATATTGAATACGAGTAGCCAGAAAGAGAGATATCTTAAGACCCCATCGAGCTTCATTTGTATATTCGTAACTGACGGTAAAATGCCAGATATCTGGATGTATTAATATCAAGATGGCGTATCAAGCAGACGAGTCTGAGTGAAACAAACTCATCTGCTTGATCCGCCACATTGATATTTATACATCCAGTTGTCCGGCCTAATATCGGTGGTTTGATTTATGTGTTGCCAGTCAAATAAATGCATGATTAAAGGATTAATTTATTTATACAGTAGTTGTAGATTAGAAACTTGATTTTTTAACTACCATTAAATACTTAATTTTAATGGAAAATTTGATTTTATTTTTTAACAAAGTCGTCAGTTGCGTAAATGAGGTGTTTAACAAATATGCGGTAAAACCGGTGATGACATTCTGCTTCTGGAAATTACGCATTTCAAGAACATTTTCTTGGTAAATTGATCACGATAATCTTGCAGTTATTTTTCGTCATTGTTTAAGTTAAAATAATTAAACCGTCAAGAAATAGAGGCGAGCAACAGATGTTTTTGGAGTCTCATGAGAAAGAACTACAGTTTATTTTTAAACATTACGCATATCCTGCGATAAAAAGGACTACAATGACGTCAACAATTTAAATATGATGGGTTGTTTTTATATACAAAATTTTGATGCAAATGTTCATTATCAATATGACAAGAGTAAAAGTGCATATTTTATTATTTTCTTCAATAACCCATTGTCATATCGGGATATTACATAATATTTGAACCGATCGCTCCAATTTCACATTAATATTGATTGAAGTTACTAACACACAATATAATTTAGAGTGTATTCAAAGCATATCCTGTTTATTTTATTTATTTATTTATACTGAGAAGGTCTTTTAATCAAACATTGTCGGCGTATTTCCCCGATAATTGTGCAATTTCGTGACTAATATAAAAGTTTATCGTGGAATTTAAACGTGTTTATGTAAATTGAATGATTGAGTTAACCTTCTGTTATGTTTTTCGACCTGAAATAACCCTGCAAATGTGGCCTTTTTACACGTTATTGTCTTTTTTTCACACAGTGTTATTTCCGTTTGCAGATAACAGTTGCTTGGCTAATAATTGTTGTGTTTTCAATCGGCTTTCTTTATCATTTGGAAGATAATATATGATTTACTCGTGAGGCTTTAAATGGTGTATTTTATTGAACTTAAAATATTTTAAAGGACTTAAAGTAATGCCAATACGACCACAAATTAATAGGTAAATTAAGTGAACAGGATTGCAATTTGATACTAACATAATTAATATTAACAGAATATTCTCAAACTGTCATATTTCAAGTTATTTTAAGGTTAGGTATAGAATAGCAAACAGGGGTAAATGGGTGTCATTGCATTGTGTATGATTCAACAAGTTCATGATAAAATAAATAAATAAATAAATATATATATATATATATATATATATATATATATATATATATATATATATATATATATATATATATATATATATATATATATATATATATATATATATATATATATATATATATATATATATATATATATATATATATATGTCTTTTGCCCTTTTCAATATTGATATTATTTCCGTATAATTATTGTATTTTAAGATATGATTGAAACGACTAAATTGTTGGCACGCGTCATCTTTTCAATGCACGGCTGGATACAATGTTTGATTTCTAATTAATTCCGCGCAGATCTCCGCATATAACAAGTGGCTGTCGAGCGTGTTGCAATTTCCATTACGATTCTTAGAACATTGCAACGGTTGTCAAAATATTTCATCTTCGAGACGTTATTCTGTGATTGTGGATGCATGTCGCGATTCCGCGATCCACCGGACACCGTCCACGCGTTCACATTAATATTAATTTATTATTTAGAATTCTTTCGTTCAGAATGTGTATTTCCATAGAGCACGAGAATGTCTATAAATATTGTGTTTTTGGAAAGCATAATAAGGCTTCACAATAAAAAGTGTCGCGGGGTGGAGGAATGTTTACTATGGATGACACAACCTTACAACGGGGGGTAAAAAACAAAGTATGGAATTCGTCCTGCGAGGGCGCCTTGTGTGACAACCGCAACCACCGCTTCTCAAACTATGGAATTATAATTAAACAATTGATTTATTGTAAATTTAAAGGAGCCGCCTTGTGGCACAGTGGTTAGTGTAACGGATTCGTGAGTGAGAAGGATTCCCGCGTTCGATTCACGATGTACACTGGAGTCACTTTGTAGATCTACTATATCTGAAGGACTGTGTGGTGGCCTGGGAAACCATCTCTACTATCATCGTCATCATAAGCACACCAAGAACCAAGGCTTACCGCACCAGGAACTTCAACGTAATGCTCCTCCAGTTATTAATACCTAAACTCCTAACTACCTTATAGAACTCGTCCGCCCACCTTAGCCTAGGTCTACCCTGCCTTCTCTTACCCACAGGCTTGCTGGATAGTATTTCCGATACTATCCCTCCTGCTCTTTCCACGTGTCCGGCCCAACCTAATGTTAAATCATCTCTACTATATTCTCCCATAAAGGCCACAGTGGCCTGGCCCTTATAAAAGGACTCCCTTCAATAGTTTTTATGATTTATTGTAGCTATGTGTGACTGGCACTTGATGAATTTTATAGTACATGTACAAAGACGTGAATGACTTCTTATCTTATAGAATTTTGTTTAAAGGCTAAAACAGGTATCATAATGCGGGCCACACACGCTACGGTTTGGCTGTAACGTATGTGACTCGCCTAACGAGCATAATTTGTACGAAATATCATAAAAAAAAACATTTTTCCGTGAAATAGTCACACATATATAGAAATAACTCTCCTGTACTTGTCGTACTTGTAATGCCCTTGTCGGGTTTTCGTTTGATCTAATAACTATAGTTGTCTTATTGTATTCTTCGAGGATATTTTTTGGCAGGAGTTATTAAATATATATTTTTTTAATATTTTTATATTTATAATATAAAACAGTATGATTGGCAGATTTATAAGAACACGCATATTTTTTATTATAAGATTAGGTTCAGTAAAACTGTAGTATTATGATATATTAGCCGGCGATACAACTGAATGTATAAATATCAAGATGGCGGACCAAGCAGATGATCGAAACAAATTAAATATCACACCATATTAGGTTGATTAAAAAAAAAATTCCAACCTAACCTAACCTAACCTCACAAATTTTTTATAAAACAAAAAAAAAAAACAAAATTATTAGCTACTGGGATTAGCCTATACCACCGATATATTAGCAGGATATACAACTGTATGTATAAATATCAAGATGGCGGACCAAGCAGATGATTGATGATGAAGTAATGAAGAGCGATGTACACTTCTATCGAGTCAGATTATCTCGCTTAAACAATTAGTGTTTTCTCCTTCAGACTCGTCTGCTTGGTCCGCCATCTTGATATGTATACATCCAGTTGTATGGCCTGCTAATATATCGGTGGTATCGCATACAAATATATTGTTATTGGAATTTCTCGTTTGTAAAATGTGTGTGATTGGCATAAAAATGTATTTTTGATACGATAATTTAAATGTTGAGAAAGTGTTGTTTGTTTGGTGATAAATAAAGCATAAAATGGATGTTTGGGTCGTTATTTCGATGGACCAACAAGTGTCTGGTGTAAAAAGTGGCCGGATACCGTAAAAAGTAGATCTGACCTGAAATAGGCCGATCTAAAATCACTTTTTCTACGACTACTGAAAATTATTATTCCTCAGCTACGTGAAGATTTAATTATTTTCCATTCACCTTATAATATAACTGGCTTAGTAAAAGGTGTATATAAATAACAAAGACGTGATCGGCTCATCACACGAAGGTCGTCATTTACGTCATATTATTTTATGAATTACATTCCTTTTTTGGTTGTACAGGAACAGGATGTTATTTAAATATCATTCATGCTTTGACTATCAAAAAACAACTAAATTTACTAATAACAACCAATTGTTTTACGATGGATTAGTTGATTGCGATATTGTTGTGCACAGAATAAAACAATTATTATAAATAATTCCCAGTCGTCGTGTGAATAGACTTAAGAATTCGCAATATGCACCGCTTATTATAAAATACGTACAACTTCGTCCTTGGTTGTTCATAAAGTCACCAGAAAGAACATTCAATTTATAAATTTATTATAAATTTAGGCGTATAATTCCATAACCACGAACTCATCATTATTTGAAAGGAGTAATAAATTAATTAATATATAAAGGCACAGAATGGAATATACGCGTGATTTATGTTTATTAATCTTTATATCTGTATGGGTTTTTAATTTTTTTCCCATACTTTTTATTATATCACATAAAAATGTTATTCTCATGTTAGTTATAAGACAGCTCATAAGATGTTTTGTATTATATAAACAATGTAAAATTCAAATTAAATAAAGAAATTGTTATATATATATATACGCGTAATTTTAAAACTCCTTTTTATCAATGAATTAAAGTCTTATTATAAAATATTAAACAAAAAATACGTCTATCTGAATGAGTACATACAAAAAGTTTAGGTGATGAAGCACTGCATAGGTTACCTATATGATATTGCTTTTAAATAAATTATTAACAACTAGTTGTCAGCCGGATTAATCACCAATGGCTATGATTGGTCACACCGCCAGACTATAAACTAAACATTGTATATTATGATTTGATTTCATACATTGTCTTGTTTTAGTTAAGTTTTCTATGTAAAAACGACATAGCTATAAATTTCTCATCATTTGAATGTATTGAATATCCTGTATATCTCATCAAATTACCTTTTTCATACTCCTTTGAATAGGATGTAAATTGACAGTTAATGTGTGTATCTGATTGATCTCTTTTCTACCAATTCTGCCGCATACAAGGCTTGTGTAGCAGCGACCTTATGGAAACATATAAAATATCTGTCGTGTCTGGAATAATGCAATTATTTAAATATAATAAAATAGCAATATTTGTGATAAATATCTCCTCGGTTCTCATGGATTCATTCCTGCGACAAAAGCGTGGGTAAAATATTTCTTCGATGCAAAAACCACAAAACAGAAACACAGTAAACCACAATGGGTGAAAATTCGATACAGGTGTATACAATAGCGTGATCTTTACATATTTATTAATTACACCTGCGTGATTGATTGATTATTCGCATTCGTGAGTGAAATTCAATTGTTACTGCGAGTGAAATGTGTGTACAATTTTACGCAATGCTAGGGATTAAGGTATTGTAATGATTTACTAAATAAATATATTTTTTTATTCAAAATGTTGCCTTGAACCTCGTCCTTGCTAGGATTCGGGTCAGGTAACCCACGCTTTCTTATGTTCTGTTTTTTTAGAACCAAACAATGATTGCTTTTTGAATGGTTGTTCCAAGATAATAATAGACTAAAAGCGGAAGGATGTCTCTATTATATTAAAATCCATTTCCTTCGTTATATTTATTTATTACTGATGACTTTTAGACGTATTTAAATTAATTCCAAAATCATCCATTTATTTTTTAATATAAAGTTATCTCTATTGTTGAGAAAATCATTTGAATATTGAATTGCTCCATACATACGCATTTTTTAACATTCACCCTGAGATTTATTTGATAATTGCTTATTTAATTTCAAGTAAATATAATAATAATGTAGGCAGATAGACAGACTTATTAAGTTTTCATTATTGAAAGTAGTGTTTGATTGAATAAAAAAATAGTTTTACAACCCTTTTTGCATTTTGATACAAACCTTCATAGAATTTTTAATACTCAAATCTCTTAATATTTAAGGCTTGATGATTTTTACAATTAAATTGAATCGTTTATTTAACTCAAATTTTCAAGAGACACATAATATAATTACCTTATAATTTAAAGATACACAAGTTTCATGCAATTAAAAAAACATATTTTATGATTTAATAAACAGGTAAAGGTGAAAATATATTTGGAGAAATTTATTAGTATAAACCTTTATTAATCTTCATTTACATTGATTTCCTAGTCTTTTGTTATGTTTTCTACTAAATAGTCGATTTATAAATTTTATTAAAACAATTCATAATATTTTAGGGGCTACTTCCCCTATTGCAACAACATGACAAATCTCACCTATTGTTTTACGGTTAATAATAATAAGCCGCTGTCAGTTCTTTTTAAACCAAAATATGAATGCATATTAAACGATACGTAAACTGTGTAATTATTTAATTATTTTTCGACAGTATTAAAAACATTATAAATATCCTGTATTAGCTTATGATCTTCTTCTACTCTTCTGGTCAAATTGAATAAGGGCGGATAACGCATTACGCCCCTTTTTCGTAAAATTACCTTCATCTATATTTCTATTAAGCTGTGTAAAAAAACTTTTGGATATTATCGTTAGATATCCTGTAAAGACAACAAAGACTTCATCATATAATGTTTACTCGATAATCTAGAATCTTATAATTTCACTATACGCCCTTATATCAATCAGCTCCTTCAATTTGACATCTACAGTTATCGTGGGACAATTATTTTATTAATTAAATTTATGCCAATTTCTCTTATAAAATAAGTATAAATTGTTCATTTTTGGAATTTCTGTGGACAAGTCTTTAAATTAAATAATTATTTATTTATTAATACATTGGATGATACTGCAGTACCACTAGAGCATTACGAGAGATCCCAAGTTGCGCAGTGATGATAATGCAGCATTCGTCAATAATTGGTAATTGTTAAATGGACCAACCGAAATGAAGTTAACTTTAAGTGAATTTGTGGCATTATATTTTTTTATTAATTTATTAGTTGGACATGAAAATATTATTTTTCTCGAACTTAGCGTACAATAGAGAGTGCGATGCATGTGATTAGTTTTTTGTGTATTTCCTGAATGATAAATCAGTTTTACGATGTTGAGGGGATCCCACGGTGGTAGTAATATAAGTAGTATAAGGATGAAGGAAGGAACTAAATATGTAGCACCTGTTATCTACACCTTATTATAATAGTATTTCTCGTGAGAATATGGGACTGGGATCCCGTGGGTCTCAACAAGTGCCAGGTGTTTTGCACACATATTCCACATGGCGTCTCCTCAACAATAACAGCCTTTATTCATATTCAACATAATCTTATAGTGACATTTCTCGGATCGATAATAATGGCCGGAAAGCATCACTTTCTCGCTAATATATTTATTGTACAAACTGTAATTAGTTTATAGTGGCTATAACTAATGTCGGCTATAACGGACGCAGATCATCTTATATCCGATAACTCACCTCACTTTCCCTCTCAATCAGAAAGTCACTTACCAAAATCATTACAACGCCTTCATTTTGCAAATACACTTCCTCCCTCAATTATACCAGAAAGGTATGATTCTCTATATAAATAAATTCTCTGGTAGACAGTGATTTTGTGCACAATTTATAGATAAAAAGTACTTAATTTTTATTGAGTCTCCGGAGATTGCTAGCTAATAATTAAAAGGCCCCAATAAAAATTAAGTGGAATATATTATATGTGTAATCTTATGAGAGATATTTTTATAAATCGACTGATACTTTATCATAAGTGTTAATCGGCTGCTTATTTTTATTTATGAAAATTCTACTGATAAACAATTTATCATTTTATAACATGAACATAGAGCGCAATAAGATTAAAAAAATAGAATTGGATTCTGAAAGAGAGTTAGGTTAGAATTATTTTAATATCTATGGGTGAGTGACACAAAAAAAACCTACAAATTGACAGTTTTAAGGAAAGAAAAAAATCATTTAAAATATGTAACTACACAATAAGTTTCTTATATAGATAATATATTGATGATAGTGAGTAATACTACATATTTAACTAATGTTTTTGGTAGGTAACTCCATTTTATCTGTAAAATTTTACAGGAGATTAAAAAAAAGACTCAGTCTGAAAGGCGCAGATTGAAAACTACACATTTTTAAAATCATTTATTTTATAAAACCTACATAACGTTGAGTATATGGAGATACGAATTATGATATTTGAGCATATGGAAATACGAATTATGATATGATATTTGATACAAAATATAAATATTTTGGAGTTACGCAGTCTGCAAAGAAAGCCGAAAATATATATTACTGAGTCATTGAATGCATTTTAATATTAAAATTATTCTGTTGATTGTTTTCATGTGAGGGATTTGTGGAGTACTTGAGACATTTCCTCAATGCATATTACTGAAATTACACTTGAGATTAAATTATACGTTATAGGGGACACAATATGAGAAACAATTGTTGGAATGGGAGTGTGTGTGTCTTTGGTTTATTTTATTTTTGGACTATTTGGAATACCAGAGGGGCTGGTCCGAAATTATCACTCGGATCGATCGGCTTCACCGGTCAAATACACATGATCAGGTTTTTTTTGTTTTCACACCGAAGAATTTCATCGACCCACCATAGATAATGTCTCTTCTAATGTCTCCATTCCGTATTATATGGGAATGCATGTCTTAGAGTACACATTCCGTCCTCTAATATAATTAGACAATGTCTGATGGTAAATTGATATAATATTTCATAAATAATCGACACGGCTTCCATTGCTTTAGGCGATTCTACGCAAATTGATTGATGCGAGCGAAGCAATTTATCGGAGGAAATTTGATTTTGTCCTCCTTCTAAATTTAAACACGCCGAATTTCATTATGCATGGTTTCATATTTAAATATAAACATACGTCGCAAATTATAATTTCACTCTTTAAGTAATGCTTAGATTCCCAGGCATACGTCACCGTAAATACGTTAGTAGATTTACTTAGCTACACTTATGATCCACTAATTAACAAAAAACCGTTCAAAAGTACAGCAAAGCAACTCTGTTACCGTCTTTACGGTGTACGTTTACGGCGACGCACGCCGAGGAATCACAAGCTTCAACACACATAATACGGCCGAATGAAACACTTTTGTGTTGCTTCTCTACAATTTGATAAAAACATAAGATATCGCTAAATGCGTGCTTAGTTCAAGTGGATCAAGTGGCCAAAAACATGAGTTACCTGGCAAACATTATACTGTAAACATCTCTCTTCACATCTTCAGTTATATTTCACAGTAAAATGGGTAAATGCATTGTTACTACATGTCATATGGACTCAAACATACACTCAAATACATCTAGCCTCACTTTTTACCAAACACTACTTCTTTAACATGTTTCAAATATATCAAAGTATTGTCACAACCACTCTCAGTGGTCACTATAAATGTGTTGAGTGAGGGAGACACACTTGGAATCCCAAGCATTAATTAATTACCGAGTCGGCTGACTAATCAATAAAATTTTAGGGTCCATTCATACTAGGGCGTTGTGTAGCGTCTCCGTTGCGTAGCGGCTTCGTTGATACGTGTTGGACTTAAGTTGCAATAGTAATTTAATTAAGGAATTTTATTGTTTATTTTTAGTTTTATGTATTAAATATACTATAATGGAATGTCTTAAGTTTAACATTTTGTGCTTGATGGAATTACGTTTTATTTAAGAAAATTAAAACAAAAATCCCACTATTTTGACAAAATAAAAATGTCTCCGAGTCTGAGGTCTTCGACTTGTCATCATTAGAGACTGATGACAATTATTTCAGATGCTGACAAGCCGAGACTTGTCGAAAGGCCTCTTCTAAAGTAAAGAATATCAATATACACAAATGATATTAATTAATTTATTTATTTATATAATTATTATTATATCAGTACCACTAGAGCATAATGGGGGATCCCAAGTCGCAGTGATGATAATGCAGCACTCGCCAGTTATATTTATAATGCACAGTAACACATTAATATGGTTTTGAATGATTAAAAAATATAATTATTTTATATCGATTATAAGAAATCATTTTTATAGAACATTTATATCTAATTAAATAAATAATTGAGGGGATCAGAATATTAGGTTAGGTAAGAGAATCTGTTATAAGTTATAACAAATATTTGAATAATTGATGACTAAAAAAATGTTGATCTTTAAAAACATATTATGTGTGTACCTATTTTGAATTTCAGATAACAATACTATATCGATTTTTTTCTTCTCATCGCTGATATATTTTTAACTACTCTTTTATAGAGGTTTTTTTTGGGATTTTTATAAATAATTGAATGTTAAAAAATCGTGTAGTTAAAATGTATATTTAATAATAGCCTGCGGTCAAGTCCAGGCAATGTCAAACATACGACACGGTCAATTAAACACAATTATAACAAATAGCAGTGATGTCACACATATATACATAGTCTATATATATTAGAAATAAGCACACTTTCTCCTGACATTAATCAAATATACTTGCTGTAATTAGACTGACCGAGAACAAAGATCTTTTACACCTGACCCCGTTTGTGACTTACCGACATTCGCATTCCTTGTACATGCTCGACAATTATATAAAGTGCTAATTATTGCTGAAGGCTTCATACACGCAATTATCCCATTCTATAAATTAATATTTGTGCCGAACGGGGAACTGAACTTGTGTTAGAAAACAGGATATGGCGTCTCCGGGTTTTGATTCATATGCAAAGTGAGTTGTGTTCGTTCTGAGAGTCGCCAAATATGTGAGGAATTTCGCTTGAAACATTACTCAACTGAAAGAGAATAAACCTGTATTATATCATAATTAATGTGTCAATGGATTTTTATTATTGGGTAGAATTAACCAGGATAAACCCCGAATTAACTTAAAAATACCAATTATGTATATCATTGAGCAAATTAAGAGGGTAAAAAATACAGGTTTTCAATTGCTCATAATTGTAGACCACTGTGCGACTTTTTTATCACACATATTGCTTTTTTATTCGGTAAAATGTATTATTTCGGATATTAATAGAAACATCTTATAACATAATAATATTCATAAAAAAATACTCTTTTGGAAAAGTGCATTCAACATTATAGTTCATCCTATGAATATAATATTTGATATATGATAACTGTAATAATGTGTGTAAAATAATGATATATTATAAAGGAAATTGCTGCAGAGTTTGAATATGTCAAAGCACTTCATTACACCCACTTGGACTAGGTTTGGTTATGAGGAAAGTCAAGCCTCTGTTCTCTGACCTTCCAAGGGTCCAATATTCCAGTCCTCTTCTTCAGAGGGAAAAAAATATGAGTTTAATAATAATGAAAGTATGGACTTTGGGAACTGTTCAAGGAACAAAATGAATCCATTTAAAGATCTCTTAAATTTATCCAATAAAAATGTGAGTGGGAAACTACACAAGTGATATTACATAGATATAAACATTAGATATCGCATTGCATATAAATAATCCGTGTAAACCCGTGTATTATTGTACTCTTCTCTCCTATTCAATAAAGTCATAAGTGTGTTTCCTTCACTCAACACATTTGTAGTGGCCCCTGAGAGTGGCTGTGACAATAATTTGGCGATTAAAACCCAATAATATTGTAAACATGTTAAAGAAGTAGTGTTTGGTAAAAAGTGAGGCTAGATGTATTTGAGTGTATGTTTGAGTCCATATGACATGTAGTAACAATGCATTTACCCATTTTACTGTGAAATATAACTGAAGATACGAAGAGACATGTTTACAGTATAATGTTTGCCAGGTAACTCATGTTTTTGGCCACTTCATCCACTTGAACTAACCATTATTTTAGACACTCATGCGATATCTTTTATTTATATCTATGTGATATTATAAATACGATCAGTGTCATTTCAATACAATTAATTTTCCGGAAGGGGCCTTGATTCAGAAATCTATTAGTATAAAATATGGAACAATATATTTTTTTCTCCTCTACATACTTTATGCACAAACAACAACTACAGTCGCAAGATTGTTATTCGTTTCGTTAAAAGAGTATTGAAACTACATAACTTGGGTTTCCTAGACGTACGTTGTTGTAGACGTACACTTGGAAGACATTAGTAGAGTAACTTTACTATACCTTCTATTAGTCGTTTTTTTTGGTTACTGCCACGTTCGATTAAGTAAAAAATTGACACAATGTAAGGTCACAAACATTTTCCACGAAGTAGTGAGAATCATCAACAGCAGACCAAATAAGAAACACTCATTGAGCGCAACATGAAGTGGTTATTAATGAGTGGCATTATTATGTCTACAAGATTCCATTATCAATAATTAAAGTGACGACGTCCATCTGACTTTAGAGCATGTCGCACTTTAGACCTTTATCAAAAACATTACTTGAACTTACTCGATGAGTCATGAAGGCATTTAATTATTCATTTAAAAATACAAGACACCCGGTTTATGGGCAATGCAATCGCATGACTCATTAAATGTGTTTTATATAATAATTATTTGATCCAGTTAGTAAAATCGGCGACCTCCGAAATATAATTTAACTGTTATATGTCGGCTAAACACGTTTGTCATTTTTTTCTAGTTCTACGAGCTTAGTTTTTTTTTAAATAATAATAATATATTTTGGTTGTTGATAATGGAATTCGTCCATCAGTATTATTATAACTAAAGGTCAAATAATAATAACCCGGTGTCGGCGCTTCTGTTCAACGCTTTTTGTAACTTCTTTCTGTCCGTTTGCTTTTATTTTCAATAAGAGGAATGCACTATTATACCGACCCAGCTATATTTCCATTATAACAGGGCTTCGACAATGTTATAAAAAGTTTACAACTCTTGTATGATATATAATTATTAATAAGCAACTGGGTTTAAGAAATCACAAAATCGCTGGGCACAAGGTGGTCTTGTTATTTAATATTTTTTTTATAGAAGCCTCCATTGATCTCCACGGATGAATGAATGTGTAAAAAATGGAGAGAGTTCATTCTGAATGATCCGTGGGCGCTTCTGTCATAGTCTGTTTCATAAATGAGATATCAATATTATTAAGTAGACTAGTTATGTAAATTATATTTATTAAGACCGGATCTGGTGCTTCAATTCAATCATCATTATTACAGAAATCATCTTTGCGTTTGTATCGTTATTAAAACCTAAAAATATTCAATATATACAATAAATCATCAATCTTAAGTAGTGGCTTCCTAGGCGTACGTCGCCGTAAACGTACGCTTCGGAAACCCAAGGTTTTATGTAATTTATAGAGTAAACGTCACTTTAAGTACAATATTTAAGTGACAACATTAAGATTTTTTGTATTTAATCCATTGGATCTTTAAATCATGGATGTAGTGTAGCATGGAGCTAGTGTTTTGATAGTGACGTTTTCTATACATAATAAATATACGATTAAACACATAAAATCTCAATGTATCATTTAAAAATTGTACCTAAAGTGACGTTTACTGTACAAATGACACATGATTGGTACATGTTTATCCTTTTTCTTATTGTCAAATAAAGGGAAATATTAAATGGTAGTGTGTGCGTGCGGTGCGTATGCGCGTACACCAATACTACCAAGCTCCAGTCTATTAGTACACACACGACTCACTAAAACACTCGCAAAGTGGCATAATTATATATAAACATGAGTAAATATCATAATTTATTGTGATTCTTTAATTTTTTAACAGAACGCAATAATATTCAAACAATTTTCAATTAAAATTCTAACCTTAATTATTGAGGGATTAGATGGATTACCAAATAAGCCCTTTTTCCGTAAAACACTCTATCGATCTGTGTAAAAAAAACTTTTGTATATCATCGTTAAATATTCTTTAAGAATGTTTTGCTGGAATATTTCGAAACTGGTAATTTCAGTATACGCCCTTATTCCTCCCAGCCCTTCAATTAATTCTTAATATAATGTTATTATAATAAGACATTTTGTATAAACCCAGTTGGCACATTCCCATGTTTTATTCCGTGATGGACGGCGTTCTCCATTTTCTTGTTGTATCTTCTTCAATGAAATGAAATCAGATAACCGAATTAATATTCTGTTATTCTAAAACTAGTATATGTTTCCGGTCATATATTAGTTAATAATACAAATGTAATGATTACACAACATTCATAAGTTGTTTGTCATGTTTAGAAACCCAAGAGTTATGCGTGAAATCAGCTTGTTAATGAAAATATGTATATCTATTCAATAACCACTCTCAAATAATATTATTCACTATATTAATAGGCACACCTTGGCCTATTATGAATGTTATATTATAATTACTCTTGCATAGGTTTGTCTCGTGTATACAGTCCTTATAAACAAGGAGCACGTGCGTTTTTAAGAGGGAAAACATTTCATTGTTACTTATTTCCCGCCTTAAAAACGCACATGCTTTTTATTTACAAGCAATTTCTACATCCGTATACAACAACACATTTTACTTATTAAAAAAAATTTAATAATATCCAAGTGTCCGCTAACTATGTATGTATGTATGTACATATGATTGAGAGGCTGGATGGAATAAGGGCGTATGATGAAGTATTTATTGTCTTTGATAACAGGATATCTAAAAGTTGTTTTTACACAGATCTATAGAGGATTTTGTATTTAAAAAAAAAGTCGTTCTATGGAAAAAGGGCGTATCCTAATATCCGCCCTTATTCCACCAAGCACCTCGATTATTATTTACTAAATTGATTATAGATTTTTGTTATTATTAACTTAATTTTGGAAAAAAGTTGACATAATATGTATGTGCGATGTTGTAAATAAATATTATAAAATTTGAGCGTCTATAAAAAAAATCTAAACGTCACATAACCAAGATGGCGCGCAATCCAAATGGCAAAGGGACTTTTGCATCATCAGGTATTTCATAAAATTGGTTATAATAAAACAAACATCCACCAATTTAACATTCAATTAAATAACTGGTGATGCCAAATTCCTTCTGCCATTTTGATTGTGCACCATCTTGGTTATGTGACGTTTAGATTTTTTTGTGTAGACGCCCCCATTTTTATAATATTTATTTACAACGTTATAGGCAATTCGAAATGGTAGTCATTAGTTTAAAAACATCGATTATATGTATAATTGTATAATCATTTTTAGTTGCCTTATTAACACTAAGTGGCTCAATTTTGAACGTTTGTCTTTTAAAATAGTCGTTATTAAGTAGTTTTTCATTTCCTGGACGAGTACAATATTATTTTTTTCTATTTAAAATGTATCTGTAACCACGAAAATGTTGGGTGAAAGTACCTGTAGCAAAAAACCTCTTATTGAAAATAGACCGCCCTGTGATCCCAGTTTTGTGGTTTTAATAATAATTCTTTGATCTCATTTACCTATCAATAATATATTTTTTTATATTTCAGGTATGTGGTTCAACTGTTCATCTCGGTCGGTATGTTTTCAATTATTATTTAAATTTGTCAGCAAACTTCCTCCTCTTTGAAAAAAGATCACCCTTGTTATTTTAAAAGAAATGAGTGCACGTGTCAATATTTCGTCGAGATTTTGTCAAAATATTGAGACTGCATATTTTTGGAGTCTGGCATTTAAATCTTTTTAAAGGTTACAGTTTATTATAATTTCATATATCAACATATGTCAGGCGAAACGAATATTATAAATAAAATAGTTGATTTGACATTTTTTATATAAAATATGATTTTTTTAAATCCAATATTAGGTTAGGTTAGGTCTTCATAATAATATCAGATAATTAAGTATAGAATATTTTATTTAAATACTTATTTGCGTATGAGCAAAAAAATAATGATTTTTTAAATTATATGCATTTTTAAGAGAATTTAAACCCCCGAAAAAACTTTTTTTTTAATTCAATATTAATTATAAATAATTTAGAGAGGTTAGGTTAGGTTCAGTCAAAGAGAGGCTCTTATTTGTTGATTATATTTGTAGATAAAATGTCAATCTGTATCATAATATGTTGCTATATCACTAATCATTTTTTAAATGAATTTTTATTTCATGAAATTTGCTCTACATAAAAAACAAATAGACTATTTTAAAAATATATGTTTTTAGTACATATTTAAGTGTAGACAATCCAACCCGAATTTTCATATACAAGATGGACTTTTTATAATTGAGAATATTTTATTCACATTTTAGCTCACATATTAGTGACATATATAAATATCAAGATGGCGGTCCAAGTAGACGCGTCTGAGATTAATCACCTTGATTACAGTGTTCAAATTCAAATTCATCTGCTTCGTCTGCCATCTTGATATTTATTTATCCAATTGTATGGCCTGCTAATACATATATCGGTGGTATTGGTGACAGTCAAATCACTTTCATAATAATAAGCTGCTGTCAGTCCATATTAATAATTTAAAATCGGGTAAATAATTACACCGTTTGGGTGTCGTCATATGGAACAACAGCGGCTTTAATAGAATATTTTTGCAATACCCAACCAAATATATTTTGTTAAATTTCCTGCTTGTTGAAATGTCTTAGTTTAATAATTGTTTTAGTCTCAATATTGTAAAGTATATCCAAGACACGTGTTTCAAGAAGACGGAAACAGCCAGTCTCATCTGATGTTCTTTGTCCTCGTCAACTTTGCCATACACCAGATTCAAATCTTGTCGTCTTCCACCATTTTGCAATTTCTGGGAATCGTGCTCCCTTTGAAGATCTGCTTGCTCAATATTATCCCTCTTGCTGTAGACGGACAAAATACAAACAGACTCATTTATTTAAATATAAAAAAAATCGTGTTTATGACAAGGCCCCGGCGAGATTCGAACTCACGATCTCCTGTTTACTAGACAGGCGCTTTAACCAACTAAGCCACGGCGCCGATGCGTATATAAAAAATAAAATAATATTTTACACACGTTTTTTTTATCACATAATTATAAGTGACAGCAGAATATTTTAAAAATAAATTTAGTATCGGTTTCTTCAAACAAGTGCGAGTGATTTCACTATAATACAAACCAATTGGTTGGAAAAAAATGAACCGATAACACTTTACTCTAAGAATTACGCACATTCTCAGGGGGAATAACTTATAAACTGCCGTAATTGGTCACACCGCAAAAATATTATATGATTTTCAATAAGTTAGATCGCGTCTGTGCGTGTTTAAAGTTCGGCATTTGCTCTATAAACATCTTTTTTTTCAATAGTACTTTGCAGAATTGATTTTTTAACACAAAATTTAACAATTAATTATTTGACTCATTTCCCAGTTTCATCTGTAACCATAAGTCTTAAACTAATAATAGTAAGCTGCTGTCAGGAACTTTAAATCCAAAATAAATAGAACTTAAAGACGTACAAATGTTTGCTTTATCCTTTTTTATTTCTTTGTAGTGGCAATAATTAAATTAATTAATTACTTTATTAATTCATTATAAAATTGGGGCGTCTACATAACATAATGCTTAAAGCAAAACTGATCCAAACGTCACATAACCAAGATGGTTGCCCACCCATTCTATCTAGCATTTTTTTTTATATTTACCTGTTCTAATCTGAAATAACCCATTTTCTGCAAAAAAAAATATATATATTTTCACCACTAAAACAGATTC
>JAGTTH010005559.1:0-33428 GCA_022606485.1 Agraylea sexmaculata
TTTTTATTTTTTTTTTAATTGCGTATATTGAAGGCGCGCTTTACACACACGCGCGTATTTTTATCCATTTTTAGATATGTGTGTTGATGAAAGTGGATCATCTTTATATAAAATATGATTACACAATGGCCAATATTGATGTAATAAATAGTTAGTTGTGTTGGATGATTTCTGGAGCGACGCGTTCGTTGCCAAGTCTAGAAATACACGGCCAAAAGTGTTGCGACTAGGAAGACTCATCAACCATCGCTTACAACTATAAGACACACGCATATTTTCAACATTAATATTATTAAATATTAATAAGCGATAACCAAACATATGTACAATATCAATACAGAAGACCCCCAGGCTTGTGTGATTAATAAACTAAACAGCGCACGTGGAACTATTCATACTTGTAATTTGATCACATGTGCTTATTTCTCGCCACACATTACAGAAACAATCCAACTTAAATATTAATTCAATCTCCTTTTCAGTTCTTTATAATCAGACTTTGTCCAAGTGGGTGTCCAAGCTTTTATTTAAACTGTCTGATATTTACACAAAACATTATATGATACACATCTAAACTTATCATACATCAATTAAACTATAAAGTAGAATACAAATATTATATATTTTAATAACATTTGCTCTACAAATATTAAAAAAACAAAGAGTACAATAAAATATATTTCAATTTAAGTTACAAACACACATTGGATAAAACTCTAAATAGATTGTTTGAAATACCTGCACGTATTTTAATGAACACATGAATAATAATTTAATAATCAACATTTTTCATTCGTATATTATATTGTTTTTTATGGTTGTATTATTTTGTATATTATATTGTATTGAATAATTTATTATATTTTATGAAATTTTAGTAAATGGGCGAAATACGATAAAACTTCTTATAACGAGTATAATTCGTTCCAGAATCTTACTCGTTATGCGAAATAAATCTTTAAGATAATAAATAATCATAAAATATAAACAAATCTTTAAGATAATAATACATTTTACCACATAATAAAAAAACCAGCATTGTCAGCATTCGAAAACTTGTTTTTTCACCCTCTTACCTGATGTTTGTTTAACATACATCAATTAATTATTATAATAAATCAGAAAGAAAGCGAATATGGGAAATATTGGCAAATTTCAAACATGCTAATTTTATTAATATCTATTAAATTTATGTATTTAAAAAAATCAAATAATAAAAATACAAGCCGCTCTATTATTTTAAATTACAAAAATAACCCTCTGTCCACGAAAAACTAATGAATAGTATATAATAATTTTACATTTATTGTGTGTTAATTAGATCGTATTTGAAATGTAGACAATCTTTCTGTATTATTTCAATTTTTAAATATTAACACAACAAAAAAAACACATTCAGTTTTCCATGAATATACAATTTGTTTAATGATAACCGTATAAACTAGTCGTTGCAGTGCTCCAACACGATAAAACAGATCTCATAGAAGACTTCTTCATATATTTATTATCTTCACCAAATTATTAAGGACATTTATTTATTAAAAAAAAAACAAAGTTACTTTGTGGAATTTGTAAAAGTAGAGTTTTTATTTTTGTTTGATATGACAATTAATTTTTTTTTAGGTTTTATGTACTTTAAACATGTATGTATTTCTAAAAAGTATCTCGTGAAGTGATTGATGACTTGATTTCATTTATATTATATTGTTTTGACGAATCTATGGAAAATATTATAAATTCTATAGGATTATGTGATTACCATAATACAAATCAAATCTTAGATTGATATAATCTTGAATGACGATGTCCACGATTTGTTTCAATAATAATGATGAGAGGTCATCCAAGGTTATACGATTATCAGACACGTGTGCTTGTTGACTTTAATTTAGAGCACAATACTGATTCATCGTTCAGCTTCGTGTAATAATAAAATGTGCATTTAATTCATATTTAGAAGAGCCAAGGCGACATATTATGACTAATCAATCTTCAGAACACTTGTAGCGAGAGCGTGACGGCGGCCAGAAATAAACGCTTATATTGTCATTGATAAACGCTCTTAATAATTCGATCGTATTCAATATAATTGTTCAATGAGAGTGTGTGAATACTACCGAGCTCCAGTCTATTCGTACACATACGACTTTTTTAACACATTTCTATTTTGACTCGTCACACTAGTACATACAAGTAAGATGATATTATTCAAACAGCTGTGCACATCAAATTTCGCAATAAAAATAATTTGCAAACTCAAAAATTATTACTAAAGACGTGATTCATCAACAGATCTGCTGATGATGACATTATTGGGACATTTATAAATAGCTGAATATTATACTTACGATTGACTATATTCCTAAAAATACACATTTTCATAAAAATGAATCACCTCAATGAATAGAATGATTTTTTCATATTAATGAAGATTTAATTATATTTTTCACGTATTACGAAAAGCATTGTTACAAATTGTTTCTTTGATTGGAATATATGATTAAATATTTTACATAATATATATAGGCTTGGCTTTCATTTAACGTAAACATGAAATATTATTAGTTATTGTTATAAATTGACTGAAATTATTTGTAATTTTTAAATGTCAGGTATAAATACAACTTTGGTGACAATTAGTTATGATCATTAAGAGTAAAACTGCATATTTAACTGATTTTTTGTAGATGCGTTTTTGTGTTAATTACCATCGTAACGATGTTTAAAGCTATAAATTTTTCACATAATATATTTATAAATAAGCTTCTGATATAGATACAATTAGTTGAGATAATTAACAGTAAAATTGCATATTTAACTGATTATTGTAGATACGTTTTTGTGTTAATCACCCATTGAATTAATATTTTTTCATATAATGTGTGTGTTATAATTAATTAAAATCATTTAAGAGGTATTCTTGTCGGTGCGTATGTTTTTTTTATTAATAACCCATTGAATTGTCTTTGGGTGAGTTTTATTTTTTGAAAAAATATTTTTGTATGTGTGGTATTTCCTGGTATTCTGATTTCAATTTCAAGGATTTCAGTGTGAAACAGAATAGAATATTTTAGATGAGCAAATGTCGGCCAAGTCACATTCTATTCCTGTTGTTGGCGTAGGAAGAGCTCACCTGGCCAATCAGTTGTTTTTCAAATGAAAAGTCGGGATGATCTCATGAAAAAACATCTTATTTATATGATTAAAAATAAACACACGGTATCGAATCATCGATTGCTATATTTATAAAAGCCAGTATTAGTCACACTTATTCATCGTAATCACAATTCGCATTGTTTCCGATTGAGAATAATGTACACAATTAGTATTAGAATCGATATTGTTATGAATACATTGTCCTTATTGAAGTTCAAGTGGGAATTTGTGAACGTCATTTGTGTCAAAATAGATTAATTCACTCTTGGATGAGCACTGAAAATAGATTTTCATAAATATTAATTATATACCATCCGTGACATTTTTCAATCGTGATTGAACGAAGGGTCGATTTAATTTTTTTTTCGAAATAATATTTCTTCCAGCGGTTTTATTTACTTTATAACCATTTGTCACTTTGGTTAAAAATATATTTTATTAAAATACAGTATAAAATAATACGCCTAAAAATATATAAAAATCAAATATGTGTAGTTGAGAAATTAGGCGATGATGAATTATTTAAAATAGTGTTTATTTAATTATTAAAACTGTAGTCATCTGAAAATATTACTGGTCAACATTTTTTTGTGCAATTCTTCGATAATCCATATTATGCATATTTGTGATTTTTATTCTTCAATTTAAGCAAGATATTTAAAAAAAAAACAAATATCGACTTCATATAAAAAGAGGATTATTTAGTGTGAATAGAGGAATAAAAGTCGTTAAGATTATATGAATATATTTAAAAAATAAAAATATGATTTGAACGGTTATTAAGACTGGGAGATTGGGAATAATATTAATAAAATCCCGATCGATCGTCTTTATCCAGGTTTACTCTGATTTTCTGTATTTTAAGGTAAATACTGATTATTAAGTCGGTGACCTGTGTAACTAGTAATAGTTAAGATAGATAATTAATTAATACGTTGTTGTGCCTAAAAAACTTCTCAAAAAAGCTCATCGGGGCGTAAATAAATAAATAATAAAATGTCCAGAAGGATTTTTTTAAATTTTTACTTTTATTTCATTTTGGGGTTACAATTCATTCAAAGGATATTAATAGTGTTTTTGATATCGAGCTTGCATAACAACCCGCATAAAAACCACCGCATATTTTAAACAATAATTTTTTTACAAAATGAAATTTTTATAATGTCTATTTTACATTAATTAAGAGTATCGAATTCACAAAAAAATAAATAATCCATCTGAAGACTTATTAGTTATTAATTATTTTGAAAGCATAGATATAAACATTAGATATCGCATTGCATATAAATAATTCGTGTCATTTTGTTTATCCCGTGTATTGTTGCACTCTTCTCTCCTATTCGATAAAGACATAAGTGTGTCTCCCTCCCTCAACATGTTTCCTAGTGGCCGCTGAGAGTGGCTGTGACAATATTTAATAATATTTTAAACATTTTAAAGAAGTAGTGTTTGGTAAAAAATGAGCCTAGACGTATTTGAGTGTATGTTTGAGTCCATATGACATGTAGTAACAATGCATTTACCCATTTTACTGTGAAATATAACTGAAGATATGAAGAGACATGTTTACAGTATAATGTTTGCCAGGTAACTCGTGTTTTTGGCTACTTGATGTACTTGAACTAAGCACACATTTAGCCACTCATGCGATATCTATCTATGTTTGAAAGTCTGAAGTGATAATCGATATTTAGAGACTTGTACATTCTTTCGTTCAATAATTAATCAATAGCAGAGCCTCTTAAATCCGTATTTAAATTTATAGATTGTTTGTATTTGTCAAATATCTAGTGTTCGGATTATCGAGACACTGCTGTAATGTGTAACGGAAGAGGAATGGTGGATTTTTCTGGAGCAGAAATGGCGAACTGGCCGGGAGAGCGACCCACGGTGCTAAAAGGAGGCTGTCTATTTCTGTATATAATAATATGCGGCGACGAAGGGGGGGGGGGGTATGTTGTGACTTGGTGGGGGAGATGTGGGTGTGATGAGAGGGGAGAGTGGGATAGTGTTTAGTTGTTGCAGTCACTACCCGCTTAGATCGCGCCATATAACGACGTCTTGGCCCGCCATGCCCTGACTGCCTGCTCTCTGAGATCGTACCGTAGTGTCTCCAATGAAAGGTGTTAAAAGATAGACCGGCTCAGTGATAATATAACTTGACTAGACTACAGACAATATGCATCATCATCATCAGCAGCAGCAGCAGACAGCTCTCGACACGATGATGACCAGCGGCGAGCAGACTGTGAGCAGGGAAGTCCAGCGCACAGAGCAGCACATCACTCGCCAGATAACCACCCAGCAAAGAGGTTTAACTATTACTATTATCTCATTATAAGCTCCATGCATACATACACACCGATACCGCGTCTTATTCATACTAATCAGCGTTTTTAATGTTTACCTGCCGTATCGTAACGGAGTCGGCGGCCTGTGACTCCTCTTGCACATATATTTTTTTAATTATTATTATAGAGCAAATGTCAAGCTTCAGACATGCTCAAAAAAACAATATTAAGCCGGGCGATTGACGTCCTGATTTTCAATAATTTAATTAGCGTTTTTTATTATTAACTAGGATAATTTTATAACGACCACCGATTTTAAATATGTGGCTCAGTTACCTGTTCCAAATTGGCTGTATCATAAGACATAAACACACTTTAGACAAATATACATATTATTGTGTTTGATCGAAACACTAATTGTCTCACTCAGACTCGTCTGCTTGGTCCGCCATCTTAATGTTTCAAAACCCACATGTCAAGCCTCTTAATATCGGTGGTTTTGGTTTGATACGAAAACTTTACGCTGTTGCAAAAACATTTTAAATCGACTCTTTGTCGAGTGTGCGAGTGAGTCGTGATAGAGCTGATAGTATTGGTGCTTATATGAACAGAGCTTGATAGTATTGGTGTAGACTAGCTCTATTCGTATACGCACACTCTCTCATTACACTATTATATTGGCTACGGTCGTTGAACTCACTTTTTCATGCAGATTGTAGAATCTTAAAGGCCGGCGAAATAAAACGCAGAATCCGTTCGCGGCGAACTGTCAACGGGTGGAAATATAGATACTCGTTTATTGAAGAGGCTAAAAATAGTTAATTTTTACACAGCTTAAGAATCATTCATTATATTTGTAGAGCAAATCTCAAACACACGTAGAGGTGAACTAACTTGCCGTAACGTTAACAGATTTATTTTTCCATGAAAATGCATTATAACGTAATGTTTGTAGAGAAAATGTTATGTGAAATTGCACAACAATTAAATCACAGACGTTTGCGGTAAGTTGGCTCGCCTTTTGAGATGTTTATTTTGTTATTTATATTTTTGCGATTTGTATTTTTTTTTATATAGAATCAATATGTAATATTTCATACTTTTCACTACCCAATTTTCAAATATATATATATATCCATACTCATTTCCCTATACATTCAACTTTTATAATATTATGATTATTCTATTTTTGGTGCGCGTGTCTCAGATTTCGCATGATTCTATAATAACTCGCCGGCCATTTTAACACTTTGTGTTTACTAACTTTTGAAGCGATTTAATTTTTTTTTTAAATATTCTTACACTTTTCAAAAGCGTTTTCGGCATAGATATTAAGTCGGGCGTTGTTTTAATATGTTGTTCTTAAAAAGCAGCCACCGTTTCAATTGATAATTTTACAACTGCACTTTTACCTTGCAGTTTCAACTTTTTTTTTTAATCAACTCTCACATATAGACGAGACGAAGTTTTCTCCCTACGACAAATTTATATGGAAATGTTTATACACGAGGCGTATACCTACTCCTTGTTTCTTATATTTGTAGAGCCGTGATCTGCGTTTGACATTTGCTCTACAAACATAAGAAACAAAGAAAGCCACGAATACTATTAGAATGTTAGGTTCATTTTAGTGCAATTAATTGGTTTGTATTGACTTGACATTTGACTCTCTAGTTAGGTAGCTCACTGTTTCAAGAAAAAAGCCTTTCATATTATGTAAATAAATATATCACCCCTGCGCGTGTCTAAAGTTTGAGATTTGCTCTACAAACATGAGTTTTGTTGAGTTGTGTTGAAACGTTTTAATTTAAATTATTAATTCTTTTTTTATTTATACACATTATAAAATAATAAAGAATATTTTAAGTGGATTTAGGATACTGCCAAAATAAAAAAGATTATTTATTACCATATTTAAAAATAATTAATTACACAGTTTGTGTATCGTTTAAGCTACAACCATTTTTATTTCGGATTAATATGAACTGATGGCAGATTATTATTATTAGTTTAAATAATTATGGTTGCCACTAATAGGTGAACCGAACTATGAAATTACTTAGTAATTTTTATATTTTGCGAAACCTTAGCTTCCATTAAAATTTTCTCAATTATTTAAATGCAACTAAAAGGCGTTTCATTCAAATAGTGAGCCAAGTAACTTTAGAGTTTGCCGCTTTTTTCATATGCAATATTTATAGTACAAAAAATTAAAGAATGATTTCGAAATACTTCACTGTTTGCAAAGAGTACAAATTAAAAAAAATGATTTGTAGGATTTAGTATAATGTGAAGATCAGCCGCGTTTTTATTTATTGTAACGTATGTTTTGTAGTCCGGCAAATTGAGTTCGTCCAATTAAAAACAGATAAAATCATACACTCTTTTTGGTGAATATATGAATAAATTACATAGATGAATATATATATTACTTAATTTAATTCTCTAAACCCCGTTCTATTTATAATTAGTCATTCGGGACCAACTTTGATTGTGAACATGTGTTCAACAGATATTCCAATGACAAACGCTTTAAGCGAAAGTTTTCGCTCGTGATTCATATATTTACAAAAAAAAAACAATAAACAAACACCCACGAAGACTGAAAAAATATTTAAAAAATATATAATAATAGTTCAGTTCATAAGACGGCTGGCTACAAATACTGTAGTCATCGGTTCAAATCCGGCTAAGGTAAAAAAATATATTTGATCGGTTATTATGATTGGGAATAATATAAATAAAATCCCGATCGATCGTCTTGATCCAGATTTATGCTGATTTCCTGGATGCTAATAAATGTACTAAGTCAAACAATAATTTAGTCACGATTATGGAAATTAATGATTTAAATATATACAGGGTGGACTTAATCTAACTGAGAATATTTTAGGGGGTGGTAGGGTATCGAAAGAATAATTGAAAAAAAAAATTATATTTATTAATTAAAAAAATAATTAATAATATTAATAGTGCTTTTGGTATCGAGTTTGGGCCACCATCTTGGAATCAACTGTTACTCTCTATTACTCAGTAGTGACTGTTACGTGTATATTGTGTCTGTTATAAGTAATTAATATTATTAATTATTTTTTAATATTAATTAATGACAAAAAAATATTCACAGTTAGTTAAGGTCCACCCTTTTAAATATTATTAAAATTAAAAAATATAATTGATTATATTGTAATAAATAATCATTTTTTTGTCTATTGGATGTACATTTTAAGCCATAATTGAGGGTGTGAATGGAATAAGGGCGAATACTGAAATTGTAATTTTTGAGATAATCATGTAAATTTTATATAATTTTTTTTACCTGTTACCAAAGACAAGAAGTATTTATTGGCTTTGATAACAGGTAAATTCCAAATTGGTATCCAAAAGTTTTAATTTTACTAGAGAATTTTTAGTTTATTTGCAAATACCATTTTACGGTAAAGTGGCTTATTCAGTTGTCCGCCCTTATTCCTTATCCGATTGTATCCAAATTTAAAAATTTGAATGAAAAGTATCGTGTTTCGGGATGTGAAAATATGTATGTGTAATATTTATTAAATGTTATTCCGGGAAATGAGAGAGCACTTATAGAAATAGAACAGTGTTGGCATATTTCACCTGTTGCCATCACCTGTTGCTGCAACTATTTCTGGAAGACCAACGCCCAATCCGAGTTGTGATCTCATCTCCCCTGCTGCGGGAATATTCTAAGCTGGACATATCAAATGACCAAATGCATCCCAACTATTTTAAATATTATTAAATGCAACGTTTACAAAACAGGACGTGATGTATTCATGAATAAAAACACGAGAACGTGCTCCAAAGACGCGTTGCACTATTTTATCAATAGCAAAAGCATTTTTATTTAATTACTCACACACTCTCTTAGAAAAAAATATAGAAAATTTATCTCACTACAATTCTCTCATACATTATTTTGTTGTAAATTTAATAAATTAATCAGAATTTGCATATATTTGCGGAAATCCATCCATACGTTTATGCCTTCAGCGTGCATAAATTACCAACGCTCAATTCAAAATAATTAAAAGAATAAATAAAAACATTCTTATAGTAATTTACTATAAACAATTGTTAATTTAATTATTTATTTAAATTTGATCATGAATAAATAGTATGAAATTTACAGAGACTGAAGAAAGCGGCGGCCATCTGAATTTTCTGCGTTTTGTGTAAAATCTGACCAAACTATTTAATAAACATTAAAATAATGTACGACATAATTGTAGACGGTTTAATTTTCTACAAATATTTTAAAGATAATACTTGTACATTATTTAAAAATAACTGCAAAATTGTTACTATAACGCGTCATTGTGAGCGTATTCGAATAATAATAGTTTATTACTTCAATTTAATTTTACAATAGTTTAGAAGAGCTTTATTTTTTTAGAGAGGGTCTTTTTTGAGAGGGTTTTTTAGACACAACAACGTGTTAATTAATTGCCTGTCGGTGATCTTAACTATTACTAGTTACACAGGTCACCGACTTAATAAGCAGTATTTACCTTACAATACAAGAAATCAGAGTAAACCTGGATCAAGACGATTGATCGGTATTTTATTAATATTATTCTCGATCTCCCAGTCGTAATAACCGATCAAATCAATTTAAAAAAATTGACTTGAACGGGATTTGAACCCAAGAGCACAGTATTTGTAGCCACGCTTCTTATCCCCTGTGCTGTTAGATAGTTAGTTAATTAAATTATTGTATAATATAAATGCAAATTGCCTTGTTTTCATATGTTTTATTTCAATCAGGCACGGTGCATAGTATAAATATTTTCAGTACCCAATACATTACCATATATTTCATTCACGGATCCGTAGATGAAGTAATGATTCGCAAGCTTTATGAATGGAATTGTGTGTAGTGTTGTATCCCTTAGGCCTTTCAATTGACTGGCTATCCAATAATCTCGTCCATAATGTGTAGCCAGATAACAATTTAGCAATGTTGAGATATCTCTGGTGCAGAATGTGTGCAGATACGGTATTGTAAATACCGTTACTGAAGTATTCCCGTGTGTTGCACACCGGTTCCTGTGAGGCCAACCGGTCCTCCAAGCAATCAGGTCATGGTGGACCACCACCATATACAAAAACCAAAAAAAAAACTATGAAAATATGCCATCGAGGACTCCCTGAGAAATTGGCACACTTGAAAAATGTATGAGAGAACTCGTTCACAAAGACGCGTTGCACAAACTCTTTTATTCATAACGATGTCATTTTGAAGAAGTACACACGCATACTCTTTCATAAAAATGTAGGTAATTTAACTGTCTACATTTCTCACATACATTGTTTTTTTTATAAATTTAATAATTTAGTCAGGGTACGCATGTATACATGACAATCCAGACACGTTAGCATTTTCAGTATAATAAATCATTCATAAAAATGTTTTTACATCGATCTTGTTTCACAAGGCTTGTGCCGTTTAATAAATATTTTGCGTTTATATTTAAATAGGAACTGCGTTATTTAATTTAATTTTTGCGGAATAATATATATTTTTTAAATATAATACACAGGTCTTAGTGATTCATACAGTGTGCTCTCGTAGTAAAGTGTTAAAAAATTCAGTGATTGAAAATCGTATTATCATACAAAATATGTATATGTGAGTGTTGTGTTTGAACCATTTGGATATTTAAACCATCAGAGGGGAACTCAAAAGGTATTTAAATAATTAACAGTTATTTTCACGGTTGGATTTTCGTTTAAGCTGTGTTTTTATTATTATGATTTAATTTGTTTTTATTATTATATAGAAAAATGCGGACATACTAATTGTTTGTACTGCAAATGTCAAATTTTAGACAGAGTTTGTGGCGCTATAACTTACTTACGACAGCTGTGATTGGACAATCCGAAACACCAATCACAGCGATTTGTAGAAAGCTATTTAAAAACTATGTGTTCTATAATTTGCGCAAGAAGAACCGAATTTGGAGAAAAATTCAGTTTTTCATTATAATTTATGAACTATTAAATAATTAATGGGAAAAGTGAGCTTCCCTATATCTTTTTTAAGTTCACAATCTATGAAATTTTGGGGCCTATTTACCCCATTTTCTATTTTATACATAACCTTGACATTTTTGTATCAAAATTACACATTGCTTGAAATTTAAAACAATCTGTATGTATCAGATTGTTATTTTTTTTATAATAAATATAAATAAATTTATTTGATTTAATTTCCACAATATTAGAAAAATACACATTGTGTAATAAAATAAATTTATATAAGTATGGAATTCTACGCAGACTCTTTTCTCTTTGAATTAATAATCGATTTATCGACATTTAAAAAAATAATGTATCGTTATAAAAATATTATTGAACCGTGTTAGTAATTTGTTATATAATTCCTTGGTGTCCAATTGATGGATATAATTTAATTTTAATATTGCATACATTGTCGCTTATGATTTATTTTATCGAGGTGATGTTTTGTAACAATCAAAAAAGTAAATCATATAAGGCAACAAATGCACATCTGTTTTATTTTCTAGTCTCCGCTTGGCCAATCTCCATTGCAATTACGAAATAATTTATATATTACTCGAAATATACATTATGTGTATAGATTTAAAAAAATATATGTATATATATTTGTAGTTTTATGTCCCCTTTGGGTTTAGTGGGGCATCGAGTTGACCTCAAACTGGTGTTAGCATGCATTGCCTTTAAAGGAATACCTTTTGACGAGCTCAACGAGGTTACCTTACTAATATATAAAAATATATATATACAAATCAAGGCTTCCATTACTCTATAAGAGGAATTGATAAACCCCCTGTATTTTCCAGTATTATATTAAATTAATTTTATATTTTTTTATTAGACTACATACTATAAAATACCAAATACTTCAGATGCGTTTTCCAAGCTTATTTTTTTTTAAATACTTACATTATTTTATTTGTCACCATTCAATGCAAATCTTAAATAAACAATTAAAATATACAAGAGAGAAAGGCTTATCCTTTATAGGAAAAATCCCCAGACAGGATTAAAATTATTTTCGTTACAAACAAGCAAATAAATCAAAAAATAATCCTCCAAAAACAGTCATCAGCCTAAGTTTTGTTGTGAAATGAAATTTTCGGTTAATGATAATTAAAATAATTAAACAAATATATAGATTTTTTTTCGTGATTAAATACTTTTATCTAATAAATTTAACAAAAAAAATTATCTAGTAACCAATATGTGGAAAGTAAATTTATTGATTTTTTGTTAAAATTGTTAACTTTTAATTTAAAAAATTATACTTTAACAATTTGGATCAACTTTTATTTGTAACCATTTTACTCGCCGTATAATAATAATCTACTGTCATTCCAAATTGATCCAAATGAAAAATGACATGAAGATATTATACTTTATATTTTAAGTCTCTCATGTATAGATTTAGAAGCAAATAGTTTTAATCTGGAAATGTTTTTTACTTATAATTGAGGATAACGCCATACCCTTTTTACGTAAAAGTATTTTTATAAATAAACCCGAAATTCTCTATTGATCCGTGTGTGTGAAAATCTAGATATCATGTTACAATGTTATATTTTATATAATGTATTCCTAGATTATCTTGAAATTGTCAATTTCAGTAAACGCCCTTATTCCACTAAGCCCCTCGATTGCTGTTAAAGGTAGATTATTTATTATTATATTTTATATTGATTGTTGTATGTCCACAAACGTCAGTTGGGATAAAAGAACATTTAAAAGTTTATAATATTATGATTATGTATAAACAATATAAAACTTTTGGAATATACGATATTATTTAGGGACATTGATTAATTTAAAAAAAAATGGACATGCAACAAGTGTCCACCAAACCATCAATATATAAAGCTATGCACTCCGGTGACTTTTACTGTAATGTGATAAAATTATGCACTTCTATTTAAAAAGCGTATTTGTTATGTACGCATTGTATAAGGTTTTCAGAGTATTTTTCTCAGTACTTCATTGTTTCTTGAATGTTTTTTTTTAATTCAACATCGCACTTTTCTCTCACTTTCACATGATTTAATATTTATGTGATGTATTTCTGGAGTATTGGATGTAATTTACATGTAAAATGGTGAAATTACAGCTAAGTTGAGTCCTGCTCAATTTAGAACATGGTCTGCATGATTTGGAACAGTTTCAAAATTCCTCGACCGGACACGTTCTCAAGCCAGCGACCAAATTTACTTTTATCTTAAAAAAATACACATTATAAGTGGAAAATATACACCAAACTGATGAAAAATACATACTCAATAAACACACGCCAAGGCGTTACAAAAATACAATTAAAAATAGATCAATATGAAACATTCACATCGGGAAGAAATTGCATATTGAAAAACATATATATAAAATCTCAACTAACCAACTTCAGGTTTAAATTATTGTGAATTGTAAAAACTAGGTCTTGAAAAATATATTCATATTGACTTAAAAATAATTGGATTAGTCAGTAGTGCAAATCGACGAAGAGAAAATGATTAATTAATAATATTTAACACGTAATGTGCATAATCATGCACATGTGTTAATAAAATGATATAATAATTGACATATTTTAAAATCCAAACTCCTAAAACACATTATGAAACAATACAATATATATAATATTGAAGCATTTTTTTTTAATATATATTTGTTTTATATTATAATATTTTATAAAAATTGGAGTGGTGCCAATTAATAGTGTTGTCTTCGTACGATTATTTACAATTTCATTTGGCTTGTTTTGTATGGAAGGAATGTGGTAAACGATTGAATTTGGATAGTGATTGAATTATATTTTATTTATAAAAATATGAGTGTTAAAAAGCAGGCGTCGCGACGCTCGAATGTGGAGCGAGCGGCGCCTAAAATGGCCGCCGTAATGTGATCCGTCCAGTACAGAAATAGTCTATCCCACTACAAATAATATTGCCCACACTAAACACGCACACATGCATATTTTAAATTTTATATATGCGGTTCGATTCCCGGTGAAAAGGTAAAAGCACGTGGAATAAGATCTGGAAAAATCTCTGTGTGTATTTTGCGCAAACTTATAACAACCAACAGATAATATTTTATCATCCCCATATTTCATTTATGGATTTTAACATGCGGTATCGGACAGATGAGAGCTTTTTTTAATGGATATTTTATTTTTGATTGTGTATTTATATTGTTAAATTATTTCAGTTGAGGGCGGCATGGTTGACAGAGTAGCAATGAATATGCGTCCCGGTGATCCTTCGCCACCGATATTTGAGCAAATTTTCAAAAATGCAAGGTTTGCCCAAGGTGGAAATGCCAAATTCGAGGGTAAGCTGCGCGGTAACCCTAAACCGATTGTGTCTTGGACCCGCAAGAAGGCACCCTTAGTAGAGTGTAATAAGTATAGTATGAACTATAATGACCAAACGGGCAATGTTTCCCTGCTTATCAAACAAATTGGCCCCGGTGACGAAGGAGAATACACCTGTACGGCGCGAAACAGATATGGCGAGGCCATCTGCTCCGTCTACATACAACCTGAAGGTATGGCGATGCCTGCTCACAGGGACTATTCACACACGATCGAGACCTCTGAGCAGAAAACCATGCAGGGCTCACAGGTTAGATCTACATTCGAGAAGGTGCAGAAGACGGAAAAGGTAGCCTACACTAATGGCAATTCCTCTTTCACCAGCATCGAAGATTTCAAAGTAGACACATTCGAATACAGATTGCTCCGAGAGGTTTCTTTCAGAGAATCGCTTACCAGAAGGCAGTACGGTGAGTCCGACGCACAGTTGATAACCGAACTCGACAAATCCCTCGGACCACCGGCACCGCCTAAAATCAGTCAAAAGCCTAGGAATTCGAAACTTCCCGAAGGCGCTGACGCTATTTTCCAAGTTCAAGTATCCGCAAATCCAATGTCACGTATCACGTGGTTCAAAGACGGCCAAAGAATCGTCAATAGCAATAAGCACCAGATTAATATTGCCAACAATCAGACTATTCTTAAGATAAACAAAACGCACAGTTCTGACACTGGACATTACACTCTATTGGCCGAAAATACCAATGGATGTGTTGTCACGTCAGCTTATTTGGCTGTAGAACCTTCACAGGAAACATACGCTCAAGAACAAAGACTGGCTGAAGTGCAAAGTAGTGAAGTGACCGAGGAGAGAATCGAAGCAAGCGAAAAATCTCTCGCGCCTCATTTCATCAGAACTTGCCAAGATAGGGACGTGACTGAAGGAAAAATGACTAGATTAGACTGCAGAGTGAGTGGTCGTCCATATCCAGAAGTGACTTGGTATATTAATGGCAGGGCAGTTTCTGACGATTTCAACCATAAAATATTGGTCAATGAATCGGGAAATCATGCTCTCATGATCACTAACGTTGATAAACGTGATTGCGGTGTTGTGACATGCGTCGCTCGCAATAAGAGCGGAGAAATCTCTTTCCAATGCAATCTGAATGTAATCGAAAAGGAGCAAATGGTAGCGCCAAAGTTTGTCGAAAGGTTCTCCACCCTCAATGTCAAGGAGGGAGAACCTGTAGTGCTTAGCGCGAGGGCGGTAGGCACACCAACTCCACGAATCTCTTGGCAAAAAGACGGTGCGCCATTAGCGCCCGGTCCTGAATTAAGAATAAATACCGACAGTGGAGCTTCCACGTTGGATATAGAGCGAGCCAAGGCGTCGGACGCTGCATGGTATCAATGTACGGCGCAAAACGTGGCAGGCTCCACTGCTACAAGGGCGCGTTTGTTCGTCGAGGCCCACAAACAAGCGCCTCCAGAACAAAAACGGCTGCACCTACCCAAACCTACCAAGGTTATCGAACAAGAGTAAGTTTTTATTTATTTTTAAATAACTTTCCCAAAGCACCATGACTTATTCAATTTTTCTTCCAGACCTCAACCAGGTCCTGAAATTATTTATTTACGCCATGTCGAGAGAGCCAAGCCTCGAGCTGCTCCCGGTGACGAAGATAGGGTTTATCCTCCTCCACAATTCCTCATTCCACTGCAAAATATTACACAAGTCGAAGGTGGAAAAATTCATTTCGAAACTAGAATTGAACCGGTAGGAGACCCCACAATGCAAGTTGAATGGTTTAAAGATGGATATTCTATGGAAGCTAGTAAGTTTCTACAAATTTTTAAGTACATGATAATATGCAATATAAATAATATATTAAAATTTTAGGTTCCCGAACGACATCCACATTCAAATTTGGATATATTGCTCTTGACCTTATAAGTCTCATAATAAACGATTCTGGCGAGTACACTTGTCGCGTTTCAAGTGCTACGGGAATCGCTGAGACTAAAGCATACCTCCAAGTTCAACCGAGAGCGTCTATTGAAAAAACTAGTCAACATCCTGACAGTCTTCAATATATTCAGCAATTGGAAGATTATTCAAAATACCAAAGTACAGAAACAATCGAAGAACAATCTTCTCATCGTCCTCAATTTATAAGACCATTACAAGAACTTGGAGAACTCCAAGAGGGAAGGAATGCTCATTTCGAGGCACAGCTCACGCCCGTGAGTGACCCGACAATGAGAGTAGAATGGTACAAAGATGGCAAAGCAATCACGGCCAGCTCACGTATAACGTCAATCTTCAACTTCGGCTACGTCTCCCTGAACATCATGCACCTACGGGCTGAAGATGCAGGCACTTATACTGTGAGGGCTATTAACCGACTAGGAGAAGCCATCAGCTCTGCCTCCCTCAAAGTATTGTCAAGAAGCACCGTCACTGGAGATCTTGGCATACCTGAACAACAGCGATATATTGAAAAAGTGGAACAATTAGAAGCATACCAGCAAAACCAGCATCATAAATACGTACAGGAGGAACCGGAAAGTATCGCACATCCTGAATTCAAGACTCCCATTAAGGACCAATCAAATATCAGAGAAGGTGGATTCGCCCACTTTGAAGCAAGACTGGAACCTATTGGTGACTCAACCCTCCGGGTGGAATGGCTCAAAGACGGAAGACCCGTCGAAGCTAGTTCACGTATTACAACATTCTTTAACTTTGGATATGTTGCCCTTACTATCAAGTACGTTACAGTACACGATATCGGTAGATACACATGCAGGGCATATAATAAAATTGGACAGGCTACAACAGATGCTAACCTGTCAGTGATAACAAAGAAAGATATTATTGTTGAATCTCAACATCCAGGCGGCTTGGAAAAAATCCAGCACTTCGAGGATTCAACACGTTTAGCAAGAAATATCTCTGAAGATGTTAAAGTAACTCAAAAACCTCGCTTTTTGGGTATATTGAAAGGAACCACTAAGATTGTGGAAGGACAACGCGCACATTTTGAAGCACGCGTTGAGCCACAAAGTGATTTAACAATGACCGTTGAGTGGTATTGCAATGGAAAACTTATCAAATCAGCGAATAGGATACAAACATACCACGATTTTGGATATGTAGCATTAGATATTGCTGATGTAAGAGGAGAAGATACCGGAACTTATACAGTTGTGGCTCGTAATGCTGCCGGTGAAGCACAAATTAGTACCTCCATGCAAGTCCAAAGTGAGTCTCTTTTATTAATTAATAATATTTCTTATTAGTATGATATTAATTATTACGTGAAATATTTCAGCTCGTTCCAGTATAGACACATCAAGCATACATCGTGGTCTCTATGAAAAGACCAAAGTACTCGAAGGATCCAAATTTGTGGAGCCTCAGTATCAAATTGAAGAAATATCTAAATCGAAACCGATATTCGTACAACCACTGTCTGATCCTAATCCCGTTAGTGAAGGTAAAAACATCCATCTTGAATGTAGACTTGAACCTATGGGTGATCCTACCATGCGTGTAGAATGGTATCATAATGGAAGACCTGTAACAGTAGGTTCTAGATTTAGAACATATTATGATTTTGGATTCGTTGCATTAGACATTATTCATGCAACCGCATCTGATGTAGGAGAATATACAGTTCGTGCAACAAATCATTTGGGCTCTGCTCACACTTCGGCAATAGTGAGAGTAATTGAGAGATCTGACATTGTAACAGAAACTCAAAATGAACAGGCCATTGAACAAATACAAATGTTAGAAGATGCCTCTAGGAGGTCGCGCCAAGAAGTCGATGATATCACTGTAATGCAAGCGCCTCAGTTTTCACGTCCACTCCACAATATTGAAATAATTGAAGGAACAAACGTGCATATGGAATGCCGATTGCAACCAATTGGTGATCCTACCATGAGGGTTGAATGGTTCTGTAACGGTAGACCTGTGAAAACAGGACACAGATTCAGACCTGCCTATGATTTTGATTATGTCGCTTTAGACCTTTTGAGTGTATACCCTGAAGATTCTGGTGTTTACACATGTCAAGCCCGTAATCAGCTTGGAGAAGCTGTTACTTCATGTGCACTGCGCGTACATGCCAAGAAAGACCTACTTTTGGAATCTCAACATCCTTCGGGTCTGGAGAAAATACAATATTTAGAAGATGCATCTCGCTATAAGAAGTCTGAATACATTGATGAAATAACCACTGAAAGACCGAGGTTTGTTACTAAACCAAAATCGTTAGATAATATGGTTGAAGGACAACATGTTCATTTTGAATGCAAGTTGGAACCAATTACCGACCCAAATCTCAAAGTTGAATGGTTCAAGAATGGCAAACCAGTGACAATTGGTCATAGATTTAGACCAATCCATGATTTCGGTTATGTTGCATTAGATATTGTCGATCTTATCGCAGAAGATTCAGGTGTTTATACCTGCAGAGCGGTTAATCTTGTTGGAATTGATGAAACATCATGTATGTTGGGTTGCAGAGGAACTCAACAGATTCAAAGAAGCACACAAAATGAGGCTGGTCTCGAAAGAATACAATTATTAGAAGACAGGTCTAGGTATCAACGTAATGAACAAGTTGATGAAATTACCACACAGGCCCCGATATTTACAACCTCACTTAAGAATGTAGAAATCAAAGAGGGACAGAGGGCTCATTTCGAGTGCCGTCTTATTCCAGTATCCGATCCTACAATGAAAGTAGAATGGTATCATAACAACAAGCCTTTGAAGAGTGGTTCTAGATTTACAGAAACCAACAGCTTTGGTTTTGTCGCTCTTGATATCATGGCATGTCTTCCTGAAGATTCAGGAACCTACACTTGTAGAGCTATTAATGCCTTGGGTGAGGCTGTCACTTCAGGCATAGCTGTTGTCCATTCAAGAAAACAAATCTACACTGAATCTCAACATGAAGGCAGTTTGAATAGATTAAGTCAACTCGAAGATTCAACACGCTATCAGAGACAATCAGTACAGGATGAATTTATCACCCAAGCTCCAGTTTTCACCATGCCAATGAAAGATGTCCGCGTAGCTGAAAACCAAGCAGCACACTTTGAAGCTAGATTAATCCCAGTAGGAGATCCCAAGCTCAAAGTTGAATGGCTAAGAAATGGTGTACCAATTGAAGCATGTAAGTAAAAAAATCCATAAATTTATTATAGTTTTATTATTAATTTTTATATTTTTTTTATTATAGCCAATCGCCTGACAACAATGCATGATTTTGGATATGTTGCACTCAACATGAAGTATGTGAACCCTGAAGATTCCGGAACATATACCTGCCGTGCAGTCAATGAATTGGGACAAGCTGTTACTTCTTCAACTCTCTTTGTCCAATGTATGATACATTGAATTAAAATTATTTTTAAACTATAAAATAAAATTAAAATATGTTTTCAGCTAAAGCATCACTACAAATGGAAAGTCAACATGAAAGTGCCCTACAAAAAATACATATGTTGGAAGATAGCTCCAAATTCCAGCGGCGCGAGGAAGAAGAGTTTGTTGTAAAACAAGCTCCAAGATTTACAGCTCAATTAAATGGACCTACTCAGCTTGTAGAAGGTCAAAGTGCTCACTACGAATGTAGAATTGAACCTTATCCAGATCCAGACCTCAAGATTGAATGGTATTTCAATGGAAAACCATTGCAAAGCGGTCACAGATATAGAACAATATATGATTTTGGCTTTGCATCACTTGATGTTCTTACCGTATACGCAGAAGACTCTGGTGAATATACTTGCAGAGCTATAAACAAACTCGGACAAGCGACTAGCTCTATCAAATTGAACGTCCAATGTAAATATCTATTTTTTTTAAATATTTTTATGAGTGAATTTAAAAACTTAATGTTACTCTATTAACTTTCAGCTAAAGCATCAATCATAAGAGACTCACAACATGAAAGTGCTTTGCAGAAGATTCAAATGTTAGAAGATGATAGTAGGTACAGACGTACTACGGAAGAAGATAGTTTTGTTGCAGAAAAACCCAACTTTGGAAGACCATTAAAAAATGTGCAAGTTGCTGAAGGTCTTCCAGTTCATTTGGAAGCTACTCTTACTCCAGTTAATGATCCCACAATGCGTATTGAATGGTACTGCAATGGTAGACCCATCCAGCAGGGTCATCGCTTCAAAACAACATACGATTTTGGATTTGTTGCTTTGGATATTCTTTATGCATACGCTGAAGATACAGGAACTTATATGTGCAAAGCTGTAAATGCTGTAGGTGAAGCAATCACCACAAGCTCCGTTAAAGTCGATGGTAAAATATCAATATTTCACAGTATAATTTACACATATCGTTTGAATTTTAATATATTTGTATAATTGCAGCCAAGGCCGGACTTTATTTGGACACGATGGATGAACAAAGATTGAAGAAAATTCGTGAAATGGAGAATTATGAACGTCCTCAAAAAGTGGAAGAAGAGAAACCCGGTCAAAGGCCAGTATTCTTCACTGCTCTCACTAGTTTGGAGAATCTCAAAGAAAGTGATAGAGCTCATTTCGAGTGTCGGGTTGAACCCATCAATGATCCAGATCTCACAATTGAATGGTTCTTAAACGGAAAGAAGATCAGGGCTGGACATAGATACAGAACAACTCATGACTTTGGCTATGTCGCCCTCGATATTTTATATGCTTATGCAGAAGACTCTGGAACTTACATGTGCAAAGCTACCAATAAACTTGGTGAAGCTGTGAATACTTGCACTCTTAAAGTTGGAAGTAAGTAACTACATTTTAATTAATAATCAAAGTGAAATTAACCGTTTTAAAATTACAGGTCATAGAAGTATCGTTTATGATACTCAACATCCAAATGGTTTGGAAAAAATAAGACTGCTTGAAGCTCAAGGTAGACCATCGAGATTGGAAGTAGAGGAACCTATTGTGAGTCCTCCCAGGATAACAGCTGAACTTCGTGGTACTACAGATTTGATGGAAGGTCAAACTGCACACTTCGAGTGCCAAGTAGAACCAGTTCACGATCCTAATTTACGCATTGAATTTTATCACAATGGAAAGCCTTTGCCATCTGCTGCGAGGTTCCATATAACATTTGACTTTGGATATGTATCTCTTGATATTCAACATGTTGTACCAGAAGATGCTGGCGAATATTCAGTAAAAGCGATTAACGCTTTGGGCCAATGCACTTCATCAATCAACTTGAATGTGACTGCAAAGGGAAATATTATTTCTGAATCCCAAAGGCCAGAAGGTCTTGAAAAGATCCGTGAATTGGAATCAGCGGGACCATTTAAGAGACCCGAAATCCCTGATGCCATTACTAGACAGCGTCCAGTATTTACTCAGCCCCTTCAAAATATTGATAATATCCAAGAAGGTCAAACGGCACACTTTGAATGCAGACTTATTCCAGTCGGTGATCCGACTCTCAAAGTGGAATGGTTCAGAAATGAAAAACTTTTAGAAGACAGCTCAAGAATCACCAAAACACACGATTTTGGTTTTGTATCTATGAATATTACCCATGTTCGCGATGAAGATGAGGGTGTATATATTTGCAGAGCATCTAATGCTTTAGGAGAAGCTGTCACGACAGCTGCTATGAAAATTAAAAGTACGTTATACCGGATTTATACTAATACCGAACAATAAATTAATTATTTTAAATTTTCAGCAAAAGCCGCAATTCAACTGGAAACGCAGCATCCAGAAGGCATGAAAAAGATTCTTAGGTTAGAAGAACCTATTGCTGGTAAAGCTGATGAACCAGAACAAACATTTGAAAAGCCAATATTCACACAAGTATTGACGGGTCCCACAGAATTATGGGAAGGTCAACACGCACATTACGAAGCTCGTGTTGTTCCTGTGGGCGATCCAAGCCTCAGGTTTGAGTGGTATATTAACGGAGTCGAGTTAAAAATGGGTAAATTATTGCATATTTTATCTATTCAAAATAAAACAACCACATAATTATTTAAACAACCACACATTAATTTTATTATTTATTTTGTAGGTTCTAGATTCAGAACCACTCACGATTTTGGATTTGTCACTCTGGACATCAATTCTACAGTGACTGAAGATTCAGGATTATATATGTGCAAAGCAATCAACAAGGCTGGAAGCACTGTATCTTCTACATCTTTGAAAGTAAAATCAAAATCGACTATTGTCGCTGATGCTCAACGACCCGAGTCATGGGAACAAATACAATTAAAGGAAGCTGCCAAAAATCGTGTACCAGACATGTTTGTTGATGAAACACCCATGCAGGCACCTATTTTCACCACTCATCTGAAATCGTATGATAAACTTATCGAAGGACAACATGTATATTTAGAAGCGCAAGTAGAACCTCGCACTGATCCCAACCTTAGAATCGAATGGTTCAAAAATGGTATATCCCTCACAACTGGTTCTCGTTTGAAGAGCACTTTTGATTTTGGATTAGTTACATTATCAATCAATGGATTAAGAGAGGATGACACTGGTATTTATACTTGCAAAGCCACAAATATGCTTGGCGAAGCTGTTTCTACTGCTTCAATTAAAATTGAAGATCGCCATTGGCTTTTGGGTGATACATTACATCCTGAATCACTTGATCGTATCGGGTCATTAGAGCAACCTAAAGCTCCCAAAGAAGAACAAAAGGAACCTGTATACGAATCGCCTGTTTTCATTACTCACTTAAATAATATTGTATGCAAAGAGGCCGATAATATTCACTTTGAATGTAATGTTGAACCTTCACGTGACCCCACTCTTACAATTGAGTGGTTTGTCAACGGAAAACCATTACCAACTGGTGCTCGTTATAAGACCACGCACGATTTTGGATATGTGGCCTTAGATATATCTCACACTTATGAAGAGGACTCTGGAATATACACATGTAAAGCCACTAATACTAAAGGATCCGCTACTACCTCAGGATCACTAAGATGCACTGGAGATGTCAATATTTATCTCCAAACACAGCATCCTCAAGGAAAGGCTGGACTTGATGCAGTTATTGATGCTGAAGGTGCTTTAGCTAATAAATACAACCGTCAAACATCAGGACCTGAACAAGAATTCGACAAACCTGTATGGATTGTTCCGTTCGAATCAGAAATTGAGCTGGTTGAAGCGTCTTCCTTACATTTAGAAGGTCAATTTGAGCCAAAGAACGATCCAAACCTTAAGATCGAATGGTACTTCAATGGTAAAGTATTAGAGCATGGCTCTAGATTCAAAATGACAAATGATTTTGGATTTGTAACTCTTGACGTCACCGATGTGTATGAAAGAGATAGTGGAATTTACACGTGTAAAGTATTCAACAAGCGAGGAGAAGCATATACATCTGCTTCTATAAACTGCTTGTCTAAAGAAAGTCTTATCGAGAGAACTCAACATCCTAAAGGAGCTGAAGGATTAGAAAAGATTCAAAATCTCGAAGATTCTCTCAAGAAACCAGACGATAGAGCACAAGATGCTGATATTGGTCGACCACCGGAGTTCACTTCTGTCTTCCAAGATTTATTAGATATCAACGAAGGTCAAATTGCTCATTATGAAGCGTCATTAATCCCTACTGGCGATCAAAGCATGGTCATTGAATGGTTCTATAATGGAAAGATTATTGAAGCAAGTCATCGTATTCGCACAGTCTATGCATTTGGCATGGTTGTGTTAGAAATTCTGGGAACTAAGACATCTGATTCAGGAATTTATTCTTGTAGAGCAACTAATAAATGGGGTCAGGCTGAGATAAGCGTAAAATTAGAATGTGTTGATAAATCTAAAGGTCGCGCTCCCAAGTTTACCACCCAAATCCAGAGCGTCGAAGGGTTGAAGGATGGACAATCTGCACATTTCGAATGCACACTTATCCCCGTAGACGACCCAGATATGATAGTAGAATGGTTCCATAATGGACAACCTTTAAGACATTCTACCAGGATTAAGATGGTTTCAGATTTTGGATTTGTACTAATGGATATTTCATATATTCAACCACACGATTCTGGAGAATATGTGTGCAAAGCCTCCAACAAATACGGAGAAGATTACACAAGAGCAACAATCAAATGCACTGGAAAAGGTGGTGTTTATTTGGATAGCTTACAGCCAGATTCTTTGGCTAAGATAAGAGAACTCGAAAGCTTGCAAGGACAACAACAACAAACTCCATCAACACCAAGTGCTCAACCTCCTAAGTTCCTCACTCAGATTGCTGATATAACAAAGTTGGTCGAAGGACAAAGCGCCCACTTTGAAGCAAGATTGGTTCCAGTTGACGATCCAGATCTTAAAGTGGAATGGTTCTACAACGGCAAAAAACTGCCTCATGGACATCGTTACCGAACATTCCATGATTTCGGAATTGTAATCTTAGATATCTTGTATTGTTATGAAGAAAATTCCGGAGTTTATGAATGTATTGCCACTAATAAACTCGGAACAGACTCTACCAAAGCCACACTTAAATGTCTTTCAAAAGAAAGTTTGATTTTAGACTCTCAATTACCCAAGGTAAAATGATAATTTAATATAACATTTTCACATAAACTAATTATACAACTTTTTGGTCATAGGGTATGGAAGGTGGATTGGAAAAATTACAAAACCTCGAAGATTCACTGGTTAAAACACGCGATGAAAAAGTTTCAGAAGAGAGGGGAAAGGCCCCCGTTTTTACTGTACCTTTCTCAAATTTGGACAGTTTAAGAGAAGGTGAAAATGCTCATTTCGAAGCCCGTCTTATTCCAACTGACGATCCCAACCTGAAGGTAATAAATTGATTTATTTTAATAGTTTAATAAATGATACGATAATTTTTTTATTTCATTCTAGGTTGAATGGTTCTGGAACGGTAAACCACTTAAAACTGGATCTCGATTCAGAACTTTCTGTGATTTCGGATTTGTAATTTTGGAGATTTCTCCAATTTATCCAGAAGATTCCGGTGAATATTCATGCAGAGCTTTCAATAATTTCGGACAGGCAGTTACCACTGCTTCAATGAAAGTACAAGGAAAGCGTAATATTATTTTGGAATCTCAACTTCCAAAGGGTATGGAAGGAACTATTGATAAAATTGCTGCACTCGAAGGTCTCTCGGGTGGACAAGGACCCTTATCTCCAGAAGAAGACGTTGGACAACCTCCTGAGTTCATTACAACACCCTCAGATTTGACATTGGGTGAAAATTCTTTAGCTCATTTCGAATGTCGTCTCACACCAGTCAATGATCCCAGCATGCGTGTTGAATGGTTCCACAATGGCAAACCTCTTTTGACTGGATCACGTATTAAGACAATAAATGATTTTGGATTTGTCATTCTGGAAGTAGCCGGAGTCTATCAAAGAGACTCTGGACTGTATACTTGCAAAGCTACCAACAAACATGGAGAAGCTACAGTTTCATGTAAATTATCTGTAAAAGGACGACAGGGTATAATATTAGAGCCCCAGCTTCCGTCCAACTTTAAGACTGGAACTGAAAGTATTCAAAAATTAGAAGAAACTCTTCACAAGCGCGATGAACTTACTTTGGAAGAAGAAAAACCCAATCCTCCAAAATTCACTGTGGAAATCAAAGACAACATTGACGTTCCAGAAGGTGGTCCAGTTCACTTTGACTGCCGTGTAGAACCAGTAGGCGATCCAACAATGAGAATCGATTGGTATCACAATGGAAGACCTTTTGCCACAGGATCTAGAGTACATCAACTTAATGATTTTGGATTTGTTGCATTAGATATTGACTACACTTATGCTAGAGATGCTGGTGAATATGTCTGTCGAGCTACAAACAGATGGGGCTCAGCTACAACAGTTGCTAAAGTCACTAGCAGTGCTAAGCGAGATATTGTTCTCGAATCTCAACTGCCTCAAGGTATGAGCGGTGAGAAAATCAAAGAACTAGAGAAAGGTCCCATGAGCGAAGCTCCCAAAGAAGAACCGGCAATGTCGCCTCCCAAATTCATTACCCAAATTCAATCCCACACAGTTGAAGAATCAGATGCTGTTCGCTTTGAATGTCGTGTTGAACCAAAAGAAGATCCAAACCTTCGAATTGAATGGTACCGTAATGGTAAATTGTTGCCATCGGGACATAGATATCGTACTGTTTACGACATGGGTTTTGTCTCTTTGGACATATTGTATGTATACGCTGAAGATTCTGGTGAATATACCTGCAGAGCTGTAAATAAACTCGGTGAAGATTTCACACGTGGTACAGTTTCATGCAAAGGTGTGTATTTTTTCATAATATTATCTATTTTAATATATGAATTATAATTAATTCATTACCATTTATCATTATAGAATTACCCTCGATCATTTTGCAAAATCAAGTGCCAAAAGGAATGAAAAAATCAGAGACTCTTATGCAGATGGAAGCTACGATCAAAAAGTACACTGCTGAAATATTCCTAACTGAAGATGATTTATACGATCCAGATAGAAAACAACCTCCTAGATTTGTCACACAAATTCAAACTCAAGAAGACTTGGTTGAAATGCAATCCACTAAATTCGAATGTCAATTAGCACCTGTTGGAGATCCCAATATGAAAGTCGAATGGTTCTTCAATGGAAAACCATTATCATACAGTAAATATCGACTAAAATTATAACTTTAAAAAGAACAGCATATTTATATTATTATCATTTACATTACAGAAAACAGATTTACTCCAATTTATGATTTCGGATATGTGGCAATGAATTTCGGCTGGGTATATCCTGAAGATAGTGGAGAATATGTTTGCAGAGCTACCAATTTATACGGTATGGATGAAACTCGTGCAATTATCAAAACAGCCGGTAAACCCGGAATCATTTATGAATCACAATTACCCAAACACATGAAGAGTGTTGAGAAGATACGCAAAATGGAAGCTCTATGGCAAATGTAATTTAGTCACATTATATAGTCAAATATTTCATATATTAAATATTGCTTAAAAATTTAGGATTCCAGAAGAGATTCCAGATGAGACAAAGCCTAGGTCTACTCCTGTATTTGTAAGTAAACCCGAACCCGCAACAGTCCAAGAAGGAGAACGTGCCAGATTCTGTTGCAGAGTCACCGGTCATCCTAAGCCAAGGGTCCTGTGGCTCGTTAATGGAAATACAGTTGTTAATGTAAATAATAAATTTTAATAATGTAATCAAATATTTATATTAATTTTAAAACCATCTAAATAACAGGGATCACGTTATAAGCTGACCTATGATGGAATGTATCATATGGATATACCAAAAACCAGACAGTATGATACTGGAAAGATCGAAGTTGTAGCTAGAAGCTCAGCCGGTCAAGCCATAGCCGCTACTGAGCTCAAAGTTATTCCTAGACATGATGACTACAGAGGTGTACTTAAAAACTCACCAAGGCGTAAGTTTATAAAAAAATACAAACTACAATCACTTTTCGTATTCGCTTCTTTGCTTTGTAGTAATAGCTTAAAAATTATTACTTACTATTTATTTAGAAATCACTTTAATTTAAGTATCTTTTGCTTTTTTGCAATACTTATTGTCACAATTTTCATTAACACAAAATACAAAAAAAACACTATCATACCTTTCCTGTAAAACCTTGCTCCTGCTTTTTGCTGCAAACACTAGTCTGCCAGTGGCTGTTCAAGACTTCTATAACAGCCATTAAATCGCATAAAATAAACAGGTATGAGCTTTGTCTATTGTGCTTGTAATATATATTTATAAAATATTTAATAATCATATTTGGATACTTACATTAATTATTTTACGATGGATTTGATACAGCTTGGTATGATTACGAACTCACACAATATCAAAAAGAGCGCAATGATACCGAATTGGAGAAAACTTTTGAAGAGAGACAGACTCTAGCCAGGCAAGGTGGAATGGATCACAGGCCAGATTTGAAATCGAAAGATTTCAAAGAACCCGAAACTGAATGGCAACAATCTGTCAGAAAGAAGAAAAACGAAGACTATTACAATAAATTGCAAGAACTAGAAAACGACCAAGTTGTCAAAGAATCTCGACTCAGAGAATCCGCTCATCAATTTGCCATACCCGGAGAAAAGGTCGTGCAGAGCTCCATGGCTAAAGGAATGGCTCAAAAGTATCAAGAAAACCTGTAAGTTTATCATTTATTTTTTCAACAGGTTATTTATTGCATCATAATCTTATACATTATTAAATTTCAGAGAACAAACCGAAGAAGTAATTGATGAGGCAACCGGTAAAAAGGTGATCAAGAAGCGAATTCCAGATCCATCCGAATCAGCTGTACATGGAAAAGAGATTCATGTATCAAAACAGAAGCAGACTCAAAAGGAAGTCGTTGGCGATAAGGAGATCACTAGAAAAATAACAGCAACAGAAACAACTGAAATGGAACATAAAGGAAAAACCACCGAAAGAGTCGTAGACGGACCGGTGAAACCTTCAAACCCACCAGTTTTCACCAAAAAGATGCAACCGTGCCGTGTTTTCGAACAAGAACAAGCAAGATTCGAAGTTGAATACGACGGAGATCCATTGCCCACTGTTAAGTGGTACAGAGAAAATTTCCCGATTCAGAATTCAGCCGACTTCCAAATTCACACATTCAGCACAAAATCCATTTTGATCATCAGGCAGGTGTTTGTTGAAGACTCTGCCGTATTTGCATGTATTGCCCAAAACAGAGGCGGTACTGCTAAATGTAGTGCAAACTTAGTAGTCGAAGAACGCAGGCGTCAAGGAAGGGGAGGTGTAATCCCACCAAGTTTCAAGATCACCGCTCAAAACACTACTGTAGGAGCGGGACAACTCGTTAAATTCGATACTGAAGTCATGGGAACCAAGCCAATGGATGTTTACTGGTTGCGCAATGGCAAAAAAGTACAACCCGATATTAGGAACAAGATACTAGAAGAGGATAACATGTACACCTTGTTGATTATTGAAGCAAGTCCTGAAGATTCTGGAAAATATGAATGTGTCGCCATCAATAACGCCGGTGAGGCCAGGTGTGATGCTGAATGTACAGTGATTGCTCCTACTTCACCCATGAAAAAAGAATCCACTCCAAGTGGCGCCAACGAAGCTCCAAAAGTGTCAGTTCCACTAAAAGACACGATCGTTGCTGAAGGTAGATCTGTGGACTTTAAATGTAAAATATCTGGCAAGCCGATACCAACAATCGTCTGGAAGAAAGGTGACAAACTCATCAAGCCATCTAAATACTTCCAAATGGCCCAACGCGGAGAAGAAGTGACCCTTCACATCTCTGAGGCTTTCCCAGAAGACGAAGGCATTTACGAATGCATCGCTTCAAACACAGCTGGAAAAACATCCGCCAAGGCGAAACTTCAAGTCAGCGTTCCTGAAACCTCTGAAGCCCTGCCTACCCTTACACCCATGAAAGATGTAATCGTTTATGAAGGAGCTCCTGCACAATTCAAGACAAGAATAAACAGCAAGTCTAAACCGAGCATTCAGTGGCTTAGAGAAGGCGCACTCATACCCGAAACTCCCGACTTCCAGGTATAATGCGTTTCTTACACATCACACAAGCAATCCCTCGAATATCTTTACTAATTATCTTTAAATTTCCGCAGATGATCTACGAGGGTAACAACGCAGTGCTTCTGATCGCCACCACTTATGAAGAGGACACCGGTAATTTCACTTGCAGGGCTACAACATCGGCTGGACAAGTGGAAACATCTGCAAAGTTAATTGTAAAAAGTAAGCCATAAGTACCTAAGACCGGCCGACAGCTATTGCCAAAGGATATCTACCAATAATAGTACACGACGAGAAGGAACCGAGTGACAATTTCATAAATTCACAATAATTTATTAAACATATGATTTGTATCACTCGTTTCCTCCCCTAATTTCCTTCTTCATATTATAGTGGCGTTTCAAACGAAATGACACTATATTACCATATATATTTTTTAAAAGCCTAAGCTCAGTTATCACCATTGTTATTATGATTATTATATTATCTCTATTTTATTACAATGTCCTTTGTGTTTATTTTTTTGTGTAAATTCACCGCAACATAAAATCATATTGATTATCTAAAAGAGATTTACACCGTTGCTGTTATGCCCAAGCATGAACGTTAAATTTTTTGTTGTTGTTGGTTACATTTTTAAGTGCCAGTGCCATAATATACTCATCATAATAATCAAAATGATTAATACATTATACTTTTATTACAATTATTATATTGTGACATCCGTATGAATACGTGTGAATGTGAGTGCGTGAAGATTGTATACAAATTCACCGACACATCCGCACACACGCACACACGTACACATACATTTTGTTTTAAAACTACAAAAAAAATTATACTATTTTATATGAATAACATTATGCTTACGTGTGCGTGAGCGAATTGATAATTCGGAATTAAGAAAAGAACAGGAAGGAGTAAAATTTCATTTCATCGACCACTACTCTTATCGATTGTTCCTATTATTTGCTTTTGTGTAGTTCTCCTTTTATTTCCACCTTAGATGAATAACACCGTCTTGAAGTTGAACCGTTGCGAAAATGCATGACGACTGAATAAGCTATGTAGACAATAACATTCATAATATACTAGTATTAAAATCATATTATATATGAACACCTTGCGTATATCGATGGGTTGGCGGACGCTTGCTGTATGTCCATTTTGTTTATTTCAAATTAAAATGTGTTCTGGAAAAATATTACACGTTCCGAAAGTACTAACAAGTACCCACCAACCAATCGATATATTAAATATATAAAACATCATTAATATACGAGTCAATTTAAAAAAATCATGTTGTCGGCCCGATTTTGTAATCACACCGAGAGATTTTTTTTTCAAAGCTTACTAATAACACATAAGCACACATTTGAACAGTGTCGTTCAGATGAATTATATGAACAACAAAAAAACACACATATTCTGATACTACCGCTTTTTGTGTTGTTTTTTTTTTTTTTTTTTAATTTCAAATAATTAATTCATTAATCGAAACACAGTCGTCGCCACAATCAATTAACCGTGTTGATTTATGTGTTTATTTATTGTTTTTGTGATTGTTTCACACGTTTATTTATGCGGTATTTCATCAAAAGGTGGATCGAAAAAGTATGTGGGCCATTCATTTGATACAAGTAAGGTATAAGGACGACTCGTTGATTAAGATAATGTACATTTTGAATACATAATTCATAGAATTTAAAACTATCAATCACTTCAGGCATCCCGTTACATTTCGCTCACGTCGACATAAGCACAAAACTATGTTACTTCAATCATAAAATATATATCTATAAATATAAACCAAGAAAAACACTACGAAGATCCTTGACGAGAAGAATCGGGAGATTTTCCTGTTGAAAAAAAAAATAATAAAAAAAACCAATGTGATATGTGTAATATAAACATGCATTCACATCAGTGTATAATATCACCCTAATCATTTTAAAACTAAAAAGTTATAATTTATATACATATATATATATTTAAAAAAAAAATTAACCCTCTTTAAAACATGATTGTAATAAATATCATCGTTTTGAATCTAAATGTACATAAATTAAATATTATTAGCGGATTGTATTGATTTTGCTTTTTTATCATCCCTTATTATGTTAAATTCAAGCATAAAAATAAATATATATATTATATTATTTAAAATTATGTGTAATTTAAACGAGCACCTTGAACATTGCTTTCTGTTTGTAATTCACAAGTTTATTATTTGATTGTGGAAAAAAAAGCTTCTATTATTATTGTATTTTTATTGTTTACGAAATGTTTTTGAAATAAATTTTAAATTATTGAATTTGGCATTTTTCAATGTTCGACAAACATGTGAATGAGGACAATATTGAGACAGTACAATACCCACAGAAATCCACACACACCAAACACACACAGTTAAATATGAAATATATAAATGAATGAATATTATTTAGTGGGGTGTTTTTATATGATACGTAGAGCGAAATGTAGACGGGTCCGACGTCCTCATGAAGTGAGGTCCGGAGCCATATTAACCAATGGATGCCAACTAAAAAAGGAAACACCTGAACTTCTCTTTGAACCGAGCCCCTCCAGACAACACTTTTCAGCTACGTGACTCACCTGAAACGACTCGACCACCTGCTTGCTTGTGCTCGGTGTAAATATAAACTGAAACAGATTTAGACACGCACAACAGTCGTCCTTGTCCGTATTCTGGCCGCCGCATTTTAATACACCACACCTTTTGATGATATTTATACACAACAACAACTTATGAGTCACACCTGTACATTTTAACACCTTCGAGGACAGTTCGCACTACTATGAAACTCTTCATATTAAGCAATTGTGCACTTACATTTTTATTACACATTTTGCTTTATTAGGCTCATATTAGATATCGCATGAGTGGCGACATTCGCGACACATACATCAATTAGCCAAAAACATCAGTTACCTGGTAAACATCTCTCTTCATATAGTTATATTTCACAGTAAAATGGGTAAATGAATTGTTACTACATGTCATATGGACTTAAACATACACTCAAATACATCTAGCCTCAGTTTTTACCAAAGAC
>JAGTTH010005561.1:0-11565 GCA_022606485.1 Agraylea sexmaculata
AAGAGTTTAACTGAAATACATATAAATGTGACAACTAAAAATGAGAATAAAAATAGTTATTTTTGTCTCGAGGGGACTTTTTTTAGATATAAAAACTTGTTAAATAATATTTTGTCAGTGATCTTAACTATTATTAGTTACACATGTCACCGACATAATAATCAGTATCTACCTTACAATGCAGGAAATCAGAGTAAACCTGGATCAAGACGATTTTATTAATATTATTCCCAATCTCCCAGTCGTAATAACCGATCAAATCTATATTTTTTACTTTAGAAGGATTTGAACCCATGATCGCAGTATTTGCAGCCTTGCTTTTTATCCATATTAATTTATAGTAAATCTGTAAGGACGTCTCCTTATTTTTATCGATATAATTTTATTGATTAAAACTATGTATACTTTATGTAAGAATCACCTGTAATAGCGCTTAAGTCAAATAGCTTTTCCGTCTATATATACTGTAGGTATACCTATCTCTTGTTCCTTATGTTTGTAGAGCAAATGCTAAACTTTAGATACTAATTAACCCACTGCAAACAGCTTTGATTGGTGATGTTGTAACACAGTATGATGAAATAGTTTTATTACTACTGCTGGTTAGTTTATCTTAAACATAATAATAATCCAATGCAAATTAAATGACGGAATAAATAATTTTATTTCAAAAAATACGACCCAAGGAATACATATTTCAAATCGTAATTATTATTTTTTTGATTTCCCTCATCTTATAAAGATTGGGTTCTACAGGGAAATTAGTTAAAGTCAAATGCGCCGGCCGGGATGTGAACTCGAGGGAATTTTAAAAAAATACTAAAAGAGTTTTAGACCCAAATGTATAATATTATTTTTTTATTTATATTATATTCGTTCGAATTATAATAACATTAGAGAGTGAGTGTCTTTAAAAATGGCCCCTTTAGCAAAGCATGGTGAAGTTTGTTATCTCTTCTTGACCTACTTGTGTGTCTTTCGATGGATCCTTAAAATGTTCAGAACAATTTAGTTGGTATTATTTACGCTCGATAAAATTCCAAATATGTTTGTTGTTTGTTTGGATATCTTCAAGTTTGCATATTGACACTGGCCATTAGGGTCATGACCCTTGTCACCAGATAACTTTATACAAACACTTGTATTCAATATTATATTGTATCTATTTGAAGGGAAACAAGGGACGATAATATATTACTACAGTCTATTCCGAACCAATAAAAATTATATAATATTTATTAACCCCCCCCCAGCTGTTTTTCTCAAGAGCAGCTTATTTATTTGCGAATATTTTAAGGGTATCGCAAAAATATGAAAGAATTATATAATTTTAAATATAATAACAATAAAAATCCATATAAATGCGAAATACAAATGTTTTAATTTAATACACAGATATATACATCAAAACGTAACCATTTTTAATGTGTATTAATAATAAAGTATTGTTTAATTAAATAACATTTTATATAATACTATTCGATATAAAAGACATCTGATATTTTAAATATAATTATATTCTCGATGTATAATAATTAATATATATAGCTAAAAATAATAATAAATAATATCTATATCTCGAATATCTATTGTCGAGAAAAAAAAATCTTTACTTTTAACGATTATTTATATTTGTGTCTCTTTTTTCTTATTTTTACTTGTCAAATTCGTTTATGTTTTATAATTTTATATATATTTAAAATCGTTTGATGTATGGTATAAAATATTATTATATATATATATATATATATATATATATATATATATATATATATATAGAGTGTTATATATATATATATATATATATATATATATATATATATATATATATATATATATATATATATATATAGCAGTATATATATATATATATAAATATATATATATATATCTTCCTTCCCCTTAAAATACTCTCAATTAGTTTAAGAACACCTTTATAATTATTGTGAATATTAAATCCGCTGAGTGAATTTTAATTGAAAACATATACATAATGTATTTGTTTTCACTTAAATCAAATTATATGCATAATGTATTTGAGTAATATGTGTAATATTTTATTTAAACGATCATTAATAATTGTGTTAGTTGATATAAAATTATAGATTATAAAGTTCATATAGTTTAAAGTGCATATATTGACACAATAACGTGTTAATTAATTGTCTGTCTGTAACTATTACTAGTTACACAGGTCACCGACTTAATAATCCTCTCAGTATTTTACTTGATAAAAATATTTGATATGAGATTCGTAGGCCTTTTGTTGAAGTTTTATATAAACGAGTGGTATTCTGGGTGAGTAATTTGAAGAAAGTTCCAGTGGTTGTCAAGTTTGTGAGGATCTTGTTGAATGTTTGTTAGTTGAATAAGACATGTAGGAAGTGTGCGAAACTTCTAAGCATTGTGATAAGCCAAACAAAACCATCCTTCATAATATTATGTATTTCAAACTAACATATCCCACTATCAAGATAAGATAAATACTAAATTAACACGTTTTCACACCCAAGCAAATATAAATAAAAACGCATGAAATAAACGCAAGCAACTCGGCATTTGAAGTTGACGTTATCCTTACCTGAATGTTTTGATGAAACGCTGATGAGACCTGCAAGCAAAAATTAAAACAAATTAATAAATATAACAAAACCAGGAGATAAGACGTGTGACTACAGATACTGTAGTTATGGGTTCTAATCCCACTCAAGTCAAACATTTTTTTAATTTATTTGATCGATTATTACGACTGGGAGATTGTATTGTAAGGTAAATACTGATTATTAAGTCGCTGTGTAACTAGTAATAGTCAACATCACCGACAGAAAATTAATGAGCACGATGTTGTGTCTAAAACAATTATAAAAAAACCCTCATTAAATGCTCTGGGTCGTATTTATAAATAATTATTTTTTAACAATGTTTAATTTCGTATAATTTACTCTTAGATTACACGTTGTTGTGTATAAAAAAGCTCCTCGGGGCGTAAATAAATAAATAAATAATCATGCTTAAATTGAAGACTAAATAACGTGCGTTCATTATCTTCAAAATCTATAAATTTAACTCCCGTCTAAATTTTCCATCCTATCCTCTTTTTATTCTCCTTTGAATAAATTTCAATGAATTAGCAATTTGCGCACCTTTTCCCCCAATTCTGCTACATACATATGCTTTTAAATTACTAACCTATCGATTTTTGCCATAGAGTAAAGTAGGAATTAAATGAGATCTTCATATTAATAATAATATTCATGGAGATTTATCAATATTTAAAATGATGATATTTAAAATCTGTCCGTTTGTCTTTAGTTCAATGCTTGTTTATGTAATAAATAAACACGAGTTATTGCTAAAATAATTTATGTTCCATATACGAGAATCTTCAATAATCTCGTGGGCGTAGTCAATAAATCTTGAATTTTTGAATTCGTAAAATAGGAAATATGAGAATTACACTTGCAACAATATTGGATTTGGCATCGAAACAAACCGGAAAAAGGCCAAAACAGACACACAGTTTCCTTTTACCTAACAAATATGTCATTGTCGTTACACTTTGAATATTTTATATTAAATTTGCATAATACTATACCAGGAAAAAAATTAAATCAAAATTTAACAAGGTTTACTCAATATTACAAGCATGTTCGATATTATTCCGCAAAAATAAACTTCTCTAATGAATAATTCATTGTCTGTTTATGTGTTGTTTTTGTGATTTTTATTATAATATTATTTATTTGTCATCGTAAATAATAGTGGGCGTAACAGCTAAAATGCCTATAGTGTTTCCAACATAAGGAAAACCTAACAAATAATGTTGTCTACCGTAATGGACCAAAATGACCACTATTCGACTAATAGTCAAATACAATATCATTTGTACACATACGAATACATTTTTTTAATCAAATATGTTTGTCAGTTGAGATGATTCAATATCATTAATATGTTCTTTAGATTAAATTTGATATCGAGGGAATAAAACCCTGAATAATGCAATCAGAACAACATATAGTATAAAAAATAATAATATATATTTAAAAATTCACTTATACCTATAAAAGTCTATTTTTTTCACACATACGCGAGCTGTGGCCACCTGCAATACTGTAGTCCTTAAAATCCGATACTTGAGAGCAAAATTCACATGTAAATTGTTTTTTATCGTTGAATATATCAAGCAAGTAATATATAATATATAATTGTAATGTTATTAGGAAGATCGACAAGAGACAGATAAACAGTACGAGTCATATGAAACTTTGGTGACAAAATTAAATATGATTGCTTCATCCACACGAGTAAATAATTTTATTATTGGCATGTTTACATAAAATACATTTTATATTTTAAATCTGATCTTATTTATACACATACTTTTGGCGCGTGTTTATATAAAAATTAAAACAAATAAATATATATAATTTAAAGATGTAAATGTTGTGATAAATTTCTAGTAGAGAGAAATCATGGTCACAATAAACAACGCGGGCTGTGTCCACCTGCAACATTGTAGCCCTTAAAATATTTCTTACAGAAATAGTACATAGTGACATATTATTTGTCGTTGAATATATCAAGCACCTTTAAATGACGCACTTTACCATATTATGTGAATGTTATTAGAAAGATCGACAAGTGACAAATAAACAGTACGAGCGGTAAAAGTACCCCATACAAAACTTTTGGAGACAAATTCATCTTTATATAAGAGCTCATTGCCCAAAGGATTAAATTTAGGTCATGTGCATTTTTCATTAGTCGGCTTTTTATCGATGTAAGCTTGCGGTTTATTTTCAGGGGGCAAACGTTGCTGAAAGAACAGATGAAAGCTGTGTGACGCAACACTTTTTCAGGTATTTATTTTTGTGGTATACCATTGATACTTATATAAGCTTCTTATAGGACAAATATCAAACGAGAAGTATATAAATTCATATACTCTCATTGGTTATATTTGACATTTTGACCGTTAATTTAACAGCGGTTTTCAGTCGAGCGGCCTTCAGTGAGAGAATTTCAGTCGAATAAACTCCTTCAGATCAAATTAACAATAACCACTTTACATTTACATGCGGCTGTTTAAGGATAATTCGGGCGTAAAAACTATTCAATTCGGACGAATAACTTCAATAAAATTATACCGTACGAACCATAAACGAGTGAGACGAGTTTCTCAATCGATTTTTTTTTATATTTTCACACAAAGAATACAAGAGATGTTTACTGTTCGAATAGTGTGTTATTTTTTTATTATATTTATGTCCAAAACAGGGGATTAAGCGGAAAGTGTAATATTTTAAAATGTTGCAAACACGCTTAGAAATATGGCGCCTGAGATGTGTTTTTCATATATTTTACTACATGCTGTTAACCGAGTTTCGTTCTACATTTCACTCCGGGTTAATACTTTTTTTAATAAGACTTCGAAGTTATTATGAATGGGTTAGGTTAAGTTGGGTTAACTATTTTGTGATTACAACAACTTGTCTACATAATGGCCCTAACGACTTACACAATCGATGGAGAATCAATTATTTGTGAATCTAGCCTTGGAATAATACACTAATAGCTTAGCTTAGCTTTTTCAGTTAAATATGCAGTTAAATACTATTAGTAACCAAGTAATTGTTGATAAATTTTATCAATGATGAAAATATGTTAAAGCTTGAATCGGTATTAAAAATAGACTAACCCATTTTCTATACACAGGGTGAATTGAGTTTATAGTCAAATTAATTAACGGTGTATTTTTAATCAATGTAATAATAATCCCCGATATTTAATTTAAAATGTCTCGTATATCCCCGATATTTAGATCAGATTTCAAATATCTAGAGATAACATTTAAATAAGGTATCCAAAATTTATATAAAATTATCCTCAGTATCGACCAAGAACTTTTATTTATATAATTTAGCATATTTTTTATTTATTTATATATAACCTTAGATTGTTCAATTAATTTTATTTTTTATATACAACAACGGGTTAATTCACTGTTTACTATTACCTAATACTAGTCAATTTACCAATTACCGACGATTTTATCAAAACAGTATTAAAATAATTAAATCATAGATTTATGTGTGGGTACTTCTTTAAAAAAAATTTGTAGCCATGTATGTATGATTTTATTTAATAATATACACTCCAAGGTGCTTTTTCGAGGCATATAATAAGCATTAAAATCAAAAGTATCCTTTTCCAAAATATTTTAGTATCAAACATTTTTGTTTATTAAGAGAAAACAGTTCTTCAGAATACTAGAAAACCTACATCTCTGATGGAGCTTTTTTGAGAGGGTTTTATTACACACAAAAACATATTAATTGATTATCTTTCGGTGATTTTAATTATTGCTAGTTACACAGCTCACCGACTTAATAATCAGAATTTACCTTACAATACAGGGAATAAGAGTAAACCTGAATTAAGATAATCGATCGGGATTTTATTAAAATTATTTCCGATCTCCCGATCAAATAATTTGAACCCATGACCGCTATTAGCTCTTATTAATAATATTAAATGAAATCCAAAACTTATATGCTTGCACCAAAATAACACTAATAATTCAAGACAGTATAAATTTTAACGGCTAGTATTAAAGAAGAAGAAAGCAAGCAAGCTTTTTACTCGTAGCATATTAAGATTAAAGATACTTCCATTATAAAATGTTATTATTTGGAGTGTAAAACACATTTCAGTCGAAGTATCGTAGTGATAAAGAAGTGTTAGCGTTGTGCATTGTATTGCAACAAGGCTTAAATGGCGAGGTCAGCTACAAATGCAACTTATTACTTGCCTTACCTCTCATTTTATATTTATACAGCGAAAATTCAATTATATTTCACAAATGAGAACTTCACAATCTACAATATCGACGAGGTTAAATTAACCACACCAATATTTTCTTATTATATTATTTCTGTAGACCAAAGCATTGCCTTCAAGACTCTCTTCCTTATCAATTGACCAAGTCTTCTTGAAAACAATACAAACAGTGATTGCTTTCTGAAAGCCTTATCAACACTACACTGATTTTCCAATGGTAAACTTTAATGAGCAATATGCCAATATCAAAAGTAAATAGCGAAGAAGTAGAACAATCAAGAAATTTCTAAGACTTCTTGGGCGTGCGTCAACATTAAACTTAAAACTAATAAAGTGTTAATTATTATTTGTAATATTTAACTGGCGATAAGATTTTTTTTATAACGTAATCGATAAGGTGGAAATATTATCGGTCCAGATTATCATTTATTTAATAATATTAATTATTAGTGTCGTATTTTTAAAACAATGCTATGCCATATTTTTGGAAACTACGTAATTAAATTTAAAAAATCACGCCCCGAAAAATCCGCCACCTTTAGAGATGTACCAATGCCAAACGAATATTATAGTATTCTATTATTATTTATTAACCCACTGACTATAAAAAATCAACGTCTATTTGACTAAGCTTTGACTAAGAGGGTGAAAAATCAAGTTTTCAATTGCTGACAATTGTAGAGCACTGCGCGAAAATTTTTATTATATTGCTTTATTATTCGGTGTAATATATCATTCTATTTGAATTTACGAATATTCACAAACATTGTATGTATATGGAAATAGAAAATAATAATATTTATGATCAAAAGGAGACTCTGCAAGGATTAATTATTTAATGTTGTGTAAATTGCATTATTCTATTTGAATTCACAATTGAATTCGCCGATAATCACACAATTATATTAAAATTAATATCCAAAGATCTATATTCAACTTTTTGATTTATCCCATCTACATAATATTTGTTGTATGATAAGTAAACTTCGGCAAAGAGGGTGAAAATACAGGTTTTCTATTGTAGAGCACTGCGCGGCCTATATATTTATTATATAAATATGTGGAGAAGTGTATTATTTCAGATATTAATAGAACAATATTATAATAAATATAATTTTTGGAATTGGCATTCAACTTTATAGTTTGCCCATGAATATAATAATTGATGTATGATAAGTGTAAATGTATATCATATAATGTTTTGTGGAAATATCAGACAGTTGAAATAAAACAATACAATAATCGTTGCAGAGCTCGAATACGTCAAAGCACTTCATTACATCCACTTGGATTAGTTCTGATACTAATAAAATATTAAAATTTATTTAAATATTGTCATTCCACTCTTAATCAAGAATCTCACCCACATCCATGAGGAAAATATATATGCAGAATACTACAATATTCGTTTGACTTTGGCACATCTCTAGCCAATACAGACAGCCTAGTCCTCAAAAAATTAAAAGTTTTAATATTCAATAATTGATATGAAATATGTAATGTACATATTGAGATACCTGAGTGTTAGTGTTGCTAAAGTGTTTCCATAAATCATACAAGAACACTTATATGGAAGAATGCGATTTGCGTTTGTTTGTCTGAAAATGGAAACAAATAAGAGGCGTTTCGTCCAGAAAAATGGGTCGTGCCAACTTGGACCATGAAAAAATAAAGATTTATCATCTCACATTACCACCACCATGTTTCACTAACCACAATATAAAATACAAAACTATATAAAACAAAGATCAACACCTCCATTTACACGCTACAAAAGCCTCATTGCAACACACTACGACAAAACCTCAAACAAACATTTCGGATAACCCCAACAATTAATTGTTTGAACAAGCATTTTCAATGATACCGTTGCCTTGTGTCATTGTAATACCATATCACTTTATATTTAATACACTTTAATAAATATTTATAAAATATTAATAAAATCACGATCGAACGTCTTGTTACATGTTTACTCTTGTTTCCTATATTGTAAGGTAAATACTGATTATTAAGTCGGTGACATTTGTAACTAGTAATAGTTAAGATCACCGACAGACAATCAGTTAACAAGTTGTTGTGTCTAAAAATCCTCGAAAAAGCACCTTGGGTGTATATTATTAATTCATAAATAAATAATGTGCCCATTTTAAACAAAAGCATACATACTTAGCTACAAAAAAATAGTTTTTAGAGAAGTGCTGATACATAAATCTATGATTTATTTATTTCAATACTGTTTTGATAAAATCTTCGGTAATTGGTAAATTGATTAGTACTCAGTAGTAGTAGACAGTTGTATCTAAAAAATCAAAATACTTGAACAATCTCAGGATATATATGTATATATAATATAAATAAAAAATGTGCTCTTTTTTAACAAAATTATACATACACGGTTACTAAAAATTAATAAAAAACGAGAGATGTACTCTTTTCGAAATCGATGACCTGTGTAACTAGTAATAGTTAAGATCACCGACAGACAATTAACACGTTGTTGTGTCTAAAAAAATTGAAAAAAATAACAATCTCTAAAAAAAAGCACCTCGGGTTATATCTAAATAAATTAATAAAATAGTGCCCTTTTTAAACAAAATCATCTATATGTACATGGCTAATAAAAATTAATAGATAATTAGAGATGTATCCTTCGAAATCGAAATTGATGATTCAGAGATATTTTAAATTAAATATCGGTTTTTATATTGTTTAAAAACACATCGTTAATTAATTTAACTTTAACTTAAACTCGCCCTGTTATAGAAAATGGTGGTATTTTTTTTGGTCTATTTTTAGCAACTTGGATTATACATCTATCAATAAATTAAAAAAATGTGTCCTTTCTAAACAAAATCATAAATACATAGACACAAAAAATTAAAAAAACGGTTTATTTGATGTGCCCATAGATAAATCTATTATTAATTTACATTAATACTGTTTTGATAAAATCGTCGGTAATTGATAAATTGACTAGTAATAGTAAAGATCACGAATTAACACTTTGTTGTGTCTAAAGAACCATTTTAAAAAGCGCTTTTAAATTTATAAATTATAATTATGAGTACGTCACGTTAGGTTAAGTTTACTTTTTAAAATTCATTTCAAAAACCCAAAAAAAAATTATAGCTAACTCTGTAATAGATCCTCGATTATAAGAGTTGGATTTAATTTGTTTACATAATAGAATAGTAGTTCTATTCATAATAAAACAATTCATTAATAGTTCGATTTTTTTATATACAACCTAGTCAAAAGGTTTTTATAAAAATAATTATTCATCATTATTAATATTTCGATTAATCCAATAACTTATTATTTATAAAAGTTCACTTCGAAATTAAAATAATCGTCGTTTGTGGTTTTTATCAGGCCATTTTTATGATAATAATATTATAATATCCATATTATTTTAATGTTAAATATATCCATATCGGACATAAAATTTTATTTAAATAACTAATTAAAAATCACTATAAAGTAGTACAATATATGAGGCAAGTACAAAATCCTAGTCTGAAATATGTATTGACTGTATTGCATAATATGTTTTCCTGTATTTAGGTCACTATAAGGCCCACTTTGAAATATTATACATACAGTTACTGAAATTATTATCTTTTAATAGTTGTGTCGTTTTAATACTCGAATAATTCATTCGAGGGCCAATTGTACAAAGATGACTTGGCGAATTTCAGAATAATTAATGGTACCTTTTTTATGAACCGTACAGATAATAGAAGTTATTTATCGTCATAATTCGTTTCGCACAATTAACTTATTTTCGCCACTGAATGGGAAGCGACTGACATTTATATAAAATGAATGGATTTATAAAAAAAGATCGATAAACTAAAAAAAAATGATGATATAAATGAACTTATATACAGGGTGGACTTCAATTAACTGATAATATCTTAGGGGGTGGTAGGGAATACCTAGATTAAACGTATAGTTATATTTAAAAAAAAATACTATACATAATAAAAAATATTAAAAGTGCTTTTTTTATTGAGTTCGGGCCACAATCTTGGAATCAGCTGCTTCTGTGAAGTGCTCAGAATAAATGTTGGTTGTGTTTTATTTCTGTTGAATACCTACTATTTTTAATGATTATTAAATTTATTTTTTCGCATCAGCAAAATGACAGTTTGTGGTGTTAGTATCGTATGTCAAAACTGTTCATCTAATTATTTTTAGAGTTTGGGTCACCATCTTGGATTCAGCTGTTTCTGTGAAGTGCTCAGAATAAATGTTGCTTGTGTTTTATTTCTGTTAAATACGTATTATTTTTTTTCGATTCAACAAAATCACAGTTTGTGATTTTAGTATCGTATGGCAAAACTGTTCATCTAATTGTTTTTAGAGTTTGGGTCACCATCTTGGAATTAGCTGTTTCTGTGAAGTGCTCAGAATAAATGTTGCTTGTGTTTTATTTCTGTTAAATTCGTACTATTTTTTTCGATTCAGCAAAATCACAGTTTGTGGTTTTAATATCGTATGGCAAAACTGTTCATCTAATTGTTTTTAGAGTTTGGGTCACCATCTTGGAATCAGCTGTTCCTGTGAAGTGCTCAGAATAAATGTTGCTTGTGTTTTATTTCTATTAAATACGTACTATTTTTTTCGATTCAGCAAAATCACAGTTTGTGGTTTTAGTATCGTATGGCAAAACTGTTCATCTAATTGTTTTTAGAGTTTGGGTCACCATCTTGGAAT
>JAGTTH010005564.1:0-14105 GCA_022606485.1 Agraylea sexmaculata
GGGGAGGAGACTGATAGGACGTTAGCTACTGGGAAGGGATTTGTCTTTACCAGGTTTAAATATAGGGACTACTTTAGCTGCTTTCCAATTATCTGGAAAATATCCAAGAATAAGACACGAGTTAAATATTTTAACCAAACAATCAAGAGCTTTTTGTGGTAAGTGTTTAATAAGAGTGTTGTTAATGTTGTCGTGTCCTGGTGATTTTTTATGTTTTGAGTTTTGAATAATATCAGAGATTTCAGAAAAAGTTACCTCGTCAATCTCACATTCAGAATAGTTGTGAAGATTCCTAATTGACTTAGTAACTGCTTGTTCTGTGAGACTATCTGTAGTGTCATTATGTGTCAATGTGTGTGCTTTAACGAATGTTTCAGCGATGAGATCAACTTTCTCCTGAGCCTTGTAAATAATTTTATTACAGTCTTCGCTCCTGAGCGGAGGGATAAAGGATGTTTTTCTAGTCATCGACTTACACATCTGCCAAAGTGAGTTATTTTGTGTTTTGAGAGACCTTATCTTCTGTTCCCAGGATTCATTTTTATGAATTTTAATTTTATATTTAATTTCTAAAATTAGCGCATTTATGACAGATTTGAGTTTACAATTTCTTTTCTTTCGCCACTGATTCATTAATCTATTTTTTACATGAATTAAGTCAACAATTTCAGATGGAAGTTTGTTCTTAAAAGTATTGTTAATGGTTTTAACAGGAATATATAAGGCGGCGGCGTTCTTAATAGAATCTGTGAGTGTAGTGATTGCATTGTCAACGTGAAATGTGTTGTTAGTGTCGAATTTAAGTGTAACGTTATTGTTAATATGAGTTTTGTAAGCGTTCCAATTAGCCGTCTCATAACTAAAGAAGGTTTTTGGGTGATTTTGTAATTTCCGCCGATGTTAAATACAATAGGGAGATGATCGGAGGAAAGTGACTGTATTACGTCAACTTCGGTGAGAGAAGGACAACCCTTAACCACTGCAATATCAAGGATGGATGGATATCCTTTGGGTGGGAAATGCGTTGGACTTTCCGGGAAAAGGATACGAAAGTCTTTTTTATCACAATATTCTCTTAGTAAACGGCCATCCTTATTTCCGCGAATACAGTGCCAAAAAGTGTTTTTACAATTAAGATCACCAGCAATTATAACATCCTTACCGAGAGACATAATTTTGTGGATATCATCTTGACAAATTTCAATTTTGGGTGGCTTATAAACCGAGGCAATAATGTGAGTTTTATTATTAATAGATACACTAATTGCTATTGCTTCAATTGAGTTAGTTTTACGAATTACAACTTTCGAATGACATATAGAGTCTTTCATCACGATTAAAACACCACCGCCTGTTTTGCAAACTCGATCGTTGCGATGTATTACAAAACCTGGTCTTCTCAGAATTATATTTGTATTAAGAAACGTTTCACTTATCAATGCAATGTCAACACTTTCTCTTAACATAAAGTCAATCATTTCGTCGAATTTATTTGAAATTCCCCGGGAATTCCAAGCAACAATCTCAATATTAGAACAGTGACTAACCTTAGACATTATCAAGCGATGCGGCGAGCTCCATGATGAGATATATCCTTTCATTCTTTGTCTGACATGTCTTTAGCTTCCGCTGAAGCTCTTGAACCTTCAATACAAGAGTCATCAGGTCTCCTATCGGCATATCAGCGCTAGAGATTGGGGCGGTAATGTTCTTCGCAGTAGATGTGGTGGTGAGACCTTGGGCAATCTGTGCCCATGACAGGTCAGTCACGTGATGAGATGTGGACGGGGAGATGACCTGGGCGGCCATTGGTCCACGAGCAACCTGGGACCAGGAGCGTCCGTTGACGATGTTCGGGGGCGGCACTGGTGCACGCTGGGTGGCCGGTCTCGCAGCTGGCAGCTTAGGGGTAGATCTTAATTTGATCTGCTTCTGTCTGTCAGGGCAATCTTTGTAATTTGCAGTGTGGTCCCCTCCGCAATTGCAGCATCTTGCGGGGGAAGTGGCATCCTTTAGGCATGTGGAAGTCTGGTGATCGCCGCCACATTTCACGCATTTGAATGCGTTGTTGCAGTTGGATGCTGCGTGTCCCCACTGTTGACAACGGAAACATTGCGTGATAGAATTTCTCCCAAGAGAGTATTTTTCAATTGTCACTCTACAGTGACAGATATTAGTAGTGATTTTGAAGTCACTCATATTTGTCTCATTGCTGAGATTTATTAAATATAGGGGTGACTTCGTAATGGAGCCATTTTTTCCTTTCATTAGGAACACGTCTATTATTTTAAATCCTTTGTCGCTAAGGTCCTGCTTGATTTCCTCTACGGGAAGCAGAGGCAGGCCTCGTATGACAGATTTTTTAGGTCTGTCACATTCTAACGTAAAGGAGAAAAATTCCTTGTTTAATGATTTCAGGCCCGCTTTAAGGGCTCTAAATTCATCAATAGATAAGTTTAATTTAATATAAGTGTGCCGTATAAATAAAGCATCACCTTTATTTCGTGGGTAGTTGTGCAGTGTGTAACGAGGGTAAAGGTTGACTGTCTGTCATAACTAATAAATTATGTAGGTTATGAGAGAAATACAAGAACAAGCAACAGAGAGAAGAAATGAGGCTATTTCTTGTTAACGAGAGATACATTAGAGTTAGTATGATGCCATCTTTTTGGGGACATATTTTATATAAGCCGTCACATTTTTGACCCTCTTGTCCGAATGAGAATGAAATAATAATAGAGACATTAACGTTTTTCATCACCGTAATCCAGTATTATGGGGATAATCTTATCCATTACCTCGTGCTCATTATTATTGAAAAGTGTAGGCTATTCGTCAATTTTTGAAAGACTTAGTAAACTGTGTTACGTCCATCGTTCGTATAGTATATGTATATCATATTTTCTATTTGCATTTAAATGTTTCATTATTTTTCACATCAAAATTCGAATAATAAAAGCAACATTTTATTTGTTTTCTTTTGAAAATAAGTTACCTACTTATACATTGCGACAAGTCACAATATATTTCTTTATTGAAAGTTTCCACTTCATGGAATACATTTCATTTGTTTTTCTGCATTCGAATTGTATTTTTTTGTATAGTGTTAGTCTTGTAAATTTATTATGGATCGATTTTCAATAAAATCCTCAATGGAGTCCAACAAATAACATCGACAGTTCACATAATTTACGGTCATCGCAAGTCTGGAAGGAATATAACCAAGTGAGATATTTTCATATTTTTCTCTCGATCCTTTTCTATCTCAATATGAATCTCTTGTTGGTGTAAAGGGTGCATTGCATATTTTAGTAGAAACCCAAGTGAAACTTGTCCATATTCTTTTTGTAATATTGAAAAAAAATCAGTTTCTGCACGTGTGACCGAAATTTTGCAACCCCTATTTGAATTCAACTGCAAAAAAAAGATGTAGTTGAACTTAAAAGATAGCCCTATATTATTTGGGGATGGTACTTTTTTCAAGTGGGTGCCATTTTGTAACTGGAGAGACAATAACGTGATGATTAATATTAATTGTTTTTTTTATGTGCTGGGTGTTTTTTGCTCAAAATGCTGCTAATTTGAATATTAAACGGTTAAGGACAGATGTGTGTATGTGAATGTAATATTGCTGACGATATTAGGGTGGGTATATCATAAGTGTCAAGGCGATGGGCTCTTGTGAATTGTCGGGGTGGCATCCCCCATAATTCAAGCCTTAAGCAAAAAACCCACCCGTATACTACACAACTACAGATTCTAGTATGGCAGCATTGGAGAGAACTTCAGAACACTGGTGATTTTCATAAATCTCAAACGAACAGAAATGGCAACTTTCATCTTTCAGGCGTTTTGCCAACGACTCTCTTCTTCTGCTGCTGTTGTTATCTGCTGATTGCGTTTACTAAGTACTCGTCTGCCTACTAAACTAAGTCTATAATAATATAATTCTATTTTCAGAGCACATATTTAAATTTTGCGTCAATATTAACCGCTAAAACTCCCCTTAATAAAATAACCCTAACGAACTGTTGAATACATTTTTTAAAATATTTTTTGAACATGCGATACTACGAGTCTTTTAAATTCTATTAGCGAGTCTGAATTCATTTCAATCTTGATTGGATACCACAAATTATATTTGCTTTATTTCGAAGTAAATAGATTGTAAAATACGTGGATAAATTGCGTGTACGTAATATACACACACACGCGTATTCAAGAATAGAGTTTAAAACTTGGTTTATTCGAGTTAATTGAAATTCGTTTCAATATTTGCCGAGTTAGTTAGTGTAGACAGTTCTATCAGCTTGTCGCAGGCGTAGCATTGTCTACGCCGCGTGACTACGAGACTTGCACACAATGTTACGACAATTGTGCGGAACGACTTTAATCATTCGGCATCGTTGAAAAAAAAAACACGTTTTAGGTCATTTTTACCTGATGTTTATTATATCTTTGCTAGCATCTTTTGGAAATTAATTGTTTTATTTTTCCCAACTTTAAAAGTATTATATAACTTTACAATAATTATTCATGTTTCAATAAGATGTTATGTATACTATGTTTGAGTTAAACGTAGTTTCAATAATGTTATTGTTGACTTTAGATTTACTATGAATAAGCAGTTTACACATTGTTTTAATTACACAAACAGATTAAATTTTATCAAAGAGCTATTGATAAATGAGCGAATTTGTAAATCAACTATGTATTGTTGTAATTCTGATACAATAATTAATGCAGGTCGGATTAAATTTCCAATGCATTCGTGTTGTACTGAATTGAGCTTTAATCAGTGTAACTGAACTCTATCCATATACTAATATTAGAGTTATGTAACTTGTTAATAACATATCAATGCTAGCGTCATTCGCAACTATACTTTTTTAAAATTAATTATTATTCTTGTGTTTAATATATAATAGAACTTGATTTTCCTTTACGTGACTACAACTTTTTGAATACTAAATAACACCTATTCAAAGCGGAGCTGCTGTGAATTATACTGAAATATTTCACAATTCAATTAACAACCCGCAAGATGTAAATTAGACCATATTATGAAAGTAAGAAATTTGTATGCAAATGTAGTACAAAACAATACATAAGGTTTTTAAAATTTAATTTAATATTTACATTTCAATTATCAAATATGTGTTTGTATTAATATTATTCATATAATAAAAAAATATTTAACGTATCAAATAGTATTTTTTCGTGCTTAATTGATGTAAATATATTTGAATATCGCAAAGGAAACTTCTTGTGAAAGAGCGGAGCTTTGATCATATTTTTTTTGTATTAAACAAAACAAGGGAGTTCGTAACGGTGGAAATACTTGCTCGTTAGAAATATGTTTTACGTGAAATGTATTGAGAAAAAGGAGACACGGGAATAATACCTGAACTTTATGTTCTTGATCATTAGCGAAATGAGAGTTTGAGGAGTTTCCACTTGTTGACCTTTGTTTTTTGAATGGGTAAAAAGTCACCGTTAAAAATAAAATGTGAAAATACATAGTCTCCCCCTCTGGAAAGCTTTGTTACATTTATTTCATTTAAAATTTCATGATGTTTTCCTTAATTTAGAATTGCGACTATACGATCTCTAATCTTGGCTCAATTTTTATTTTACTCGTTTGAAATTTCGAAAGCTCTCATGGTCGAATTAGGGCACGAGGACACGAATAAATTATAGGGAGGCTTTAGACCCACATCACTCGAGAGGTTTGGATAATGGCTTTCAGTCAAGCGTTAGTCCAAAATCAAGATTCGTGGTGCACGAAAATTGGGTGATGTCAACCTTTATCAGCGATCCTATTTATTGGAAGCGAGCATTGTTAATTATTTTAAAATTCGGGCTGCCTCTCTTATATACTGCTGAGGTTTGTATTATTATCAACAACATTTTAGTTATTTATACGTAGACCAAGGATAAATAAATTTATTTATGGTCGTTTGGAGTTGACGTTGGTGATACAAACCGATGGGATAAACAGTGCGAAAATTTTCATGGTGCTAATTTCAATGCGCAACGAGGCGAAAAAACATCTGAACCCATTGTGGCTATCAAAATGTCTGCTTAAAGTTTTACTTTTAATATCCCACAAAGATAGTGAATGGAGAAATCTGGCACCCACCCACCTCAATTTAAATACGAAAAGTGGGGAGGAAAAAAGCAATCATCGTCAGGGTGGAAGTTTCAAAAGGAATTACTCGCAAGGAACATAAGTCAACGACAAAAGCCAATTCTCAAAGGGGCGTCGGCTTTTTGGCCCGTGTAATGCGAAAATCTTGAGTCCAAAGAGAACATCTAGGAGGACTGAAGTTCGTGAAATGACTTGAAGCTGTTACAATCGGCGGATGAGGTTTGTTGTCTTCTACAATTCCCCGAAAAGCAATAAATCTAGGACCATGGCCAACTGTCAGTATACATTGGAAAAAAGTGCGTTTTTATCATACAAAAAAGCAAAAAAATCTTATCACATAATTCAATTTAATACCAATTGTTGGATTGTCTGAAACAAGAATGCTTATGTATAGAAAAAAATATCTGTTACCAACAGCTGCTGAATAAAAGCTTTTTATCGATCGTATATTATATGTTGTTATATTTGTATCGAATTAAATGTCTGGTTTGTTGTAGCTTCTTTTATTGTTAGGAACGTTTGGGCACAGGAGATAAACGAATATGTGTGAAGTTTCGTACATTTTGTACTTAGATTTGGAATTTTCTTGAGAAATGTATGGCGTTCATTACTTCCACGGCTTAAGTTACTTGGAACTATATATACATACCTATAATAAAATTGTAGAGATTTAATTTTTTTCAATAAAGCATTACATAAAGATTTTTTATGAAAATTACGCATTGCAAAAACATATAATGTGTGCTTTGTAAGATTGCTTGAATATGAATATACAAAAATATACTTTTCCCGTTTAGCATTTTATTTTTATATTATAATAAATTTAAATGTTATAATAATAAATAATATTCATGCGAATACATTATATATAAAAATAATATTAGTAGTGATATTTACTGAGAAAGATCATTATGGCGTTGTAGTGCAGTTTTTAATGAGTTGTAATTTAATTAAATATTTATTTATTTATTTGCACATATTACAGACAAAAAAAATAAAAAGTACAAATATTAAAATAAACAATAGTATTATAAAAATGTATGTATAAAATGTATAAAAACTGAAATAAAATAAAGTAAGGTGTAGGAAGCACTCACTTATATGTTATATATTAATATGATTTAGCGATAAAGAAGAAAACAGCTCTGTTTTATTAATTAAAAAAATAATTCAATCATTAAAAAAAAACTATTACTAACACCCAATATAAATTTAAAAAATGTGTTTTTCAAAATTGATTGGAAGTTTGTATTTTTTAAAGTGCATTTGCTGAAGGTTATTTTGCTTAAAATCACATCACGATTTTAATTTTTTCAATTTTGGATTAAATCTATGTTATTTCATCATCACATAACACAATGTACACCTGCTTTAAGTTTTAATCAATGTGTTGTACCTGCATCGAAATGTCACACAACAAGGTAACAATATCAATTAGTAGTTGGTAACTTTTGGGGTAGTTCCGTATTGTTGTACGCGCACGTGCGTTAATTTATTATGAACTTACACTAAGAATCAATTATTAATTCATCAAAGGATAGGCAAATAAACATACATTTATGCATGGTGCTATTCGTATAAGTAGTGGGTTCAGTTCCATTTCCTGTAAGGTAATGTCAGTCACTTGGACAGGCTTTGATTAATTTGTAAGCACACCTGTCACAGCCTCAGGCTTCCAATTTAATTGTAGACAGTGTGAACATACTTAGGGATAGGGGCTCGTAGGCTCTAATATGCGCTATTGATTGTTACCTAATTGTTGAGTACCGTATGGGGATTGCCCATTACATGACCGCGTACCTTGAATATTTAACAAACAAGCCTTCCATTTTCTACTACATTATTTTAAATTACTCTAAATTTTAAAGTACTTAAAAGTATAAAATTATCCCGCCTACTAAATTGGTTTAATTTTTTTACGGCAATGTATTATGGTCAATAACATTTTACTATATTGTTTTTGGCAACTCACTTTGTTTTGATCACTTGCCAAGTATTTTGAGTAAAGTGGAATTTAATAATCATTGACCATATTGCACTGATATTGCTCAAAAAATAAATGTAAACCATCATATGTGCAGTTAAATACACTAATTAATTCAAACATATTTTTTTTTTTAAAACTGGACATTATCAGGACAGAACTTAAGTGTGCATAACAAATAGTTCATTGGTTGTATTAATTTCTTTGAATATTTTAAAACTTTACCGTCAAAGTTTTAATCTTAAAATGTAAAACATAATTTTATTTAACACAATTATTCAAACCATTAAAATCTATGATATAACCATTAATAACCGTGTAATATTTTGCATATCGTAAAAATACTACAAAATTATAATACAAATGATAGACTTCAAGTCATTGAAAAATGGGCACAGATTGCCCAAGGTCCCACCACCACATCTACTGCGAAGAACATTACCGCCCCAATCTCTAGCGCTGATATGCCGATAGGAGACCTGATGACTCTTGTATTGAAGGTTCAAGAGCTTCAGCGGAAGCTAAAGACATGTCAGACAAAGAATGAAAGGATATATCTCATCATGGAGCTCGCCGCATCGCTTGATAATGTCTAAGGTTAGTCACTGTTCTAATATTAAGATTGTTGCTTGGAATTCCCGGGGAATTTCAAATAAATTCGACGAAATGATTGACTTTATGTTAAGAGAAAGTGTTGACATTGCATTGATAAGTGAAACGTTTCTTAATACAAATATAATTCTGAGAAGACCAGGTTTTGTAATACATCGCAACGATCGAGTTTGCAAAACAGGCGGTGGTGTTTTAATCGTGATGAAAGACTCTATATGTCATTCGAAAGTTGTAATTCGTAAAACTAACTCAATTGAAGTAATAGCAATTAGTGTATCTATTAATAATAAAACTCACATTATTGCCTCGGTTTATAAGCCACCCAAAATAGAAATTTGTCAAGATGATATCCACAAAATTATGTCTCTCGGTAAGGATGTTATAATTGCTGGTGATCTTAATTGTAAAAACACTTTTTGGCACTGTATTCGCGGAAATAAGGATGGCCGTTTACTAAGAGAATATTGTGATAAAAAAGACTTTCGTATCCTTTTCCCCGAAAGTCCAACGCATTTCCCACCCAAAGGATATCCATCCATCCTTGATATTGCAGTGGTTAAGGGTTGTCCTTCTCTCACCGAAGTTGACGTAATACAGTCACTTTCCTCCGATCATCTCCCTATTGTATTTAACATCGGCGGAAATTACAAAATCACCCAAAAAACCTTCTTTAGTTATGAGACGGCTAATTGGAACGCTTACAAAACTCATATTAACAATAACGTTACACTTAAATTCGACACTAACAACACATTTCACGTTGACAATGCAATCACTACACTCACAGATTCTATTAAGAACGCCGCCGCCTTATATATTCCTGTTAAAACCATTAACAATACTTTTAAGAACAAACTTCCATCTGAAATTGTGGACTTAATTCATGTAAAAAATAAGATTAATGAATCAGTGGCGAAAGAAAAGAAATTGTAAACTCAAATCTGTCATAAATGCGCTAATTTTAGAAATTAAACATAAAATTAAAATTCATAAAAATGAATCCTGGGAACAGAAGATAAGGTCTCTCAAAACACAAAATAACTCACTTTGGCAGATGTGTAAGTCGATGACTAGAAAAACATCCTTTATCCCTCCGCTCAGGAGCGAAGACTGTAATAAAATTATTTACAAGGCTCAGGAGAAAGTTGATCTCATCGCTGGAACATTCGTTAAAGCACACACATTGACACATAATGACACTACAGATAGTCTCACAGAACAAGCAGTTACTAAGTCAATCAGGAATCTTCACAACTATTCTGAATATGAGATTGACGAGGTAACTCTTTCTGAAATCTCTGATATTATTCAAAACTCAAAACATAAAAAATCACCAGGACACGACAACAGTAACAACACTCTTATTAAACACTTACCACAAAAGGCTCTTGATTGTTTGGTTAAAATATTTAACTCGTGTCTTATTCTTGGATATTTTCCAGATAATTGGAAAGCAGCTAAAGTAGTCCCTATCTTTAAACCTGGTAAAGACAAATCCCTTCCCAGTAGCTATCGTCCTATCAGTCTCCTCCCCTGCATGAGTAAAATCCTAGAGAAAGTCATATTAACCCGCCTGCGAAAAACTCTGGATTGCGTCATTCCAAATGAACAATTCGGATTTAGACCGGGCCATTGTACCACTTCACAACTAACAAGAATCTCACAGCATGTTAGAGGAAATTTTAATAATAAAAAAAGTACGGGAATGATTTTTCTGGACTTTGCCAAAGCTTTTGATGTAGTCTGGTTTGATGGTATCATTCACAAACTAATTAACACTAACACTCCACCATATCTCACAAAAGTTATTCAATCTTATCTTACTAACAGAAAATTCTCAGTAGATATTAACAATGTTAAATCTGTACAGCATCCAATCCTTGCGGGAGTTCCGAAAGGAAGTATTATCGCTCCTTATCTTTTCAATCTCTTCATCCATGACATCCCTATTCTTCGTAATTGCTCCTTAGCTCTTTACGCGGATGACACCGCTATATTCACATCATCTTACAGATTAGACACAATTCGTAGACGCCTCCAAGCATCTGTAGACCTACTAACACAGTATTACTCTCGCTGGAAATTAAAACTCAACGAGAGTAAAACTGAAGCAATAATATTTACTAACAAAAGAAAGAGATCCCACATCCCCCTCTTAATATCAATAACGAACAAATTCCTTGGCTCAAAGAAGTCAAGTATTTGGGAGTTATCTTAGACTCCAAGTTGAACTGGTCCAAGCATGTAAAATATGCTGTGGACAAGAGCAACCTGGCTATTAACACCTTATATCCACTTATTAACAGGCGTAGTCAGCTGTCACCCAAGAATAAGCTACTTCTTTATAAATCAATTATCAGACCGATTCTCTTGTACGGATGCCCAGCTTGGTCTACGGCGGCAAAAAGTCATATTAATAAAATTCAAATTGTCCAAAACAAGTGTCTTAAGATGGCCTTAGATCTTGAACCTGGCACATTTCTTAAAGAAGTCCACGAGGACATTAAGTTAAAAATGATCAAAGCAAATATCGCAGATTTGAGTAAAAAACATTACACTAAAATGACTAACTTCCCGACTAACCCAATCATAAGACATGTAAATAAAACCAAATATGTCTCGAGGAAACGTAAGTTGATTTTACCAATGAACTTCAAAACTGATATTATTTTTAAAAATAAAGTGTAAATTTCTAATAATCCACTCAACTCAAATTTGGTTTTACCCAAACAAATTGTTATTTAGTTTTTAAGCATTATATTTTGTAACTGTTTTATTAATATTGCTTTTATCGTTGTTATTATTTATTAATCTTCAAATTTGTAAATGGGTTTTTATTTTTTCCCATTCTTTCTATAATTTAATACTATTACTCATGTCAAATTTAAATAAAACATTCTCATGTTAGTTATAGGTAAAAAGATGTAAACACTCTGTACACCTAAGTCTATTTCCAAAGATGTATTGTTCTATCAATCAATGTAAAAACTTATGTTAATAAAGAAATTGTAATAATAATTTAATAAAATAATGATTAAGTTAAACATAGATTTGTGCATAGTATTTATCTTTATTAGATATAAAAAAATAGAAGAAGCTCTAGTACTTAATATGAGATTATTTACAATAGCTTAACCGATTAGGTTAAATATTTTGACCTATATTATGTTACCGGTTATACCAGTAGCAAGTGTTTTTGAACTCAATCGCTCCAATTAACAAATCAACTATAAGGGAATTAGAATACAAGCAATTATTCAATTTCTAAATCAATCAGTCAATTATTTTCATGATTAAAATTCCGTTAAAAATAATGACCATTAAACTTGATTTATAGAAGTTGCCTTCGAATATTTGTGTGTTTTTGTTGTCATAATTAATTATAATTTGTGTGCGTCGCGTTGAAAATAGTCCAAGCTTACAAGCAATTAGCGCCTCTTTCCTTTAGAATTAATTAAAATTCCAGGACAACGATTGCACCAAACAAACACGCTTTGAATTAATAAAAAAATACACGAAAAAGACCCCACGGTTCGGCGGTCGTATTTGTATAAGTGACCGTTTTGACAAATGGACACATCATGTCGGATTATAGATCAAAGTGTGACAGGAGACATGTTATCCAGTCCAGTTTAGGTTGGCATCCGTTACGAGAAATAAACCAATTAATACATTTCTTAACCACAGACGGAAACCAAAGGAGATTACCCAAGTATGTAGGCATACAATCAGTGAATTCTGTATTGGAGGTAAATTACTTTTTTATGCCCTGGGGAAGCTTCTTTATCGCAATCTTGAAATAATGCCTCAGCATTCATCTATGAGCTCTGATATTACAAAATACGAATTAAATTAGTTTATCGGAAAATAATTTTGTAATCATTTATTTAAATAAATGCCTTTAGAGCCTACATATATATTTTTTGTTTAAATTGATCACAGAATATATGACTGAATCTATTTAGACATACATTCATTGAAAAGCGTAATCATAATTAATTTTTTTTTCATACTGGAAACAGTTATTTGTCTTACAACAATTATTTATTTATTTACGCCCCGAGGAGCTTTTTTTAAGGGGTTTTTTTTTATACACAACAACGTGTTAATTTTCACAGGTCATCGATTTAATAATCAGTATTTACCTTATAATACAGGAAATCATAGTAAACTTGTATCAAGACGATCGATCGGGATTTTATAAATATTATTCCCGATCTTCCAGTCGTAATAACCAATTTTTTTTACTTTTTTTCCACAGTATTTGTAGCCACGCTTCTTATTCACTGGTATTGTAAAAAAACCGGCACATAAAAATATTATTGAAGCTTTTTCTGAAAATAATACAATCAAATTTAATGATTAATATCATATTATTTTATTATCATTGTGCCAAAAACATGTTTTTTTTATTGTTTGTAGTGTTGACTTCTTGGTGGAATTTCATTATTTAAATAAATTTGTTATTTGTAATTTCCACAGTAATTTTATTACAGAGTCTGAGTACTTTAGACTACTAATTTGCAGTAACGTGTAGTCATCATAACTAGTAGTAGTCTCTAAAGATGATTACAAGTTAGCAGTCGAAATTACTCAGACTCTATAATAAAATTTCTGTGGAATTTACAAAAAAAATATGTCTTTAAATAAATTTATCAACCAACTTAAGCAGGACTCGAATCTGTACTATTTATTTTATCAATCAGTTAAGAGAAAAGCAGTAGAACAGCTATTCAAAGGTTTTGAATCAATTATTGTTTTTTATTTCACAATTATTTTACACTAAAATAAATAAAAATGGGCAGTCAAAATTCTCATGCTTTCTAATATAAAATCAACATAGATTTCAAAATATTATTTTTTATATTAGAACTTAAAACGATTTTGTCTCATCCAAAATGATAATAATATAATTCTTTATTTAATATATTTTTTTCATCCTAATAGATAATAATATATTTTTTCATCCTCTATATTTAAATAAAACCTCTGCAGCATATCATTAAATGACGTTTAAATGAGATCAATGTTTTTAACACCACTTAAGCCAATGTTTTTTCTCTTAACAGGGACGGAAATAATTTTTCAATTTCGGTCACTGTTTTTTATATATTATTCGCAAGCGGAATTGCAATGTCCGAGCTTAATTGATATTTAATCATTCATCAATCGATTGATTTGAATAATAATGACTTCGTGTGCTAAGTGAGAAACCTGTATTTAATATATAGGTTTATTGGGTGCGCTTTTTGTTATATAAAATAGTTTAATGGTAATTTAAAAATTTGAGGGATGTTCTATTGAAAAAACCCCCACACCTGCCACTTATAATAAATACACATTATATGATGTATTTTT